>JAOYSI010056657.1:0-24627 GCA_025775065.1 Hiodon alosoides
AGCTGAAGTGGCAGTTATAAATTTACTCCAGGATAGCTATTTACTGTGACGGCTCGGGGCTGGGAAGGGGGGGGTGTTGGGAGGGGGGTGGGCTCCGAAGAAAAGGGAGGTGAGCTTTCTAATCTTCAGGTTCTATCCCCACGATAAAGGAGCTTTTATTAAAATAACATTCCACTCAAATATCCTCTAAACCCGAGCAAAATGATTTTTTTTTTTCCCACAGCAGATTCTAACGTGAATTCTTTGATGCATAACAACCATGTTAAGCCTTACAGTAAAATATGGCTTCTGTTTGTAGTAGGTTAAAAGCACATTAATCTTTGTTTACTGTATAATACTGGCATGGTTCAATATTAGATTCATGCACGGAATAGCAATGGCTCCTTCCTCAGATTATTTCTTCAATATCTTAAAAGCCGAAGTCGGCCCCCACATTAACTGATCATGTAAAAATCGGGAACATGACTGGCCCTGGCATTTACAAACGCGGGCTTTTATGAAATATGCGCGCCGCGCTTCAGGATTTATCAGCTACGTGTACGCGTTGACACTTCCTGAGCGGCACTTTAGCCACACACTATATCTGCACAGGGCTGGGTGTGTTTTGACGCAAGCTCGACAGCCTTTTAATTACGATCCGGTTTCATTAAGGTATTCTCCGCGGCATAAAATCAAACGCACGGCTACGGGCGATAGAGGTCGAAGACGGAAAAGAAACGGCGGCGGGGAGTCCGGGGCAAACAGGGGAGCTTTGGACTGGACCAAAAAACAACGCTCCCCTCTTTTAAGGAACAGCTGCTGATGGTTTCATTACACAATGAGCCTTCAGAATGTGTCGGGGGCCGGGTGATTTATAAGGCTGCCGCCGTCGTTAGGGTGTCTGCTCGGCCGTCCAAATGGCCGCGACACAAGAGCCGACTGGCACGTTGCCAAAGCATCTGTAAAAGGTGAAACGGGTAAGGACATCGAGGGGGAGGTTGCCGGTGGGCGGGGCCAAGGAGCGCGTCCCCCAGAACCGGCGGAATATTTTTCAAAGCCGCCGACATCAGCTTCGGAGGTAAAAAGGCGGCCATGAAAAAGGGTGCGTGTGCAGTACTTCACTGACACGTCCGATGGGATATACCCGGACCTGATGTTTTAGGATGTGAGTTTGTTGACATGCTAATGGACTGCCAAGGGGTGCACCGAGGGGGACTGTGTGGTGGGGGATAAGACGGAGGATAATGTCCCGAACAGAGGCGGATTGATTCTTCTCAGACTCTCAGGTTCACAGGCAGTGCAAACCATTAACAGACGTGCTCCAGAAAGCTTTGAGTGGCTTGGCCGTGTTCTCCGGCCAGCACACGGGAAACAGCTTGTTTCCACGTGCCTCGCGAACGGCTGCCTTTTCTGCGCTGGCGCCTCCCGTTTTTTCACACGACTGTTTCGGCCCCCGCGCGGGGACGTGACAGTTTCATTATGTGCCAGGGCATGGTGAGTCCCCGCCCACCAGGGACCCCGCAGCGGCGGCCGTGATTTCATTAGCCGCGCGCCTCGGTGGCGGATCCTGTCATCGCTCTCGCAACCCTGACGGGGCCCCTCAGGGGGGCCCCCACTTTCCGTGTCAGAACAACGCCCAAGGAAACAGGGAAGGGTAAGAGGAGAACCATTTCCTGTGCTTTGATACGTGGAACTTTTGTCAGTCTTTTCTTTTTTTCCCCCCGCTAACAAACGACTGGGTCTCTCGTGAGTGGGGGATGACACACGCCCCAGGGAGCCGTCACTGGACGGCAGGGAATTCACCGGTGGTTCATTGCTTCCGATTGGAGAGGGGGGATGTCTACCGCCATCATCAACCGCTAAAAGGAGGTCTTATCCGCAGGTGATGATTTCAGGAGATGCCATAGGAACCCAGTGTGAAAGTGCTACGGAATATAGACTGTAGCCCTTAGGATAAAGGCCCTTTTATTTATTACCAGCAATTACAGCACGTTAATGCATGTAATAAACTGTTTTAAAGTGCATGCAAATGGTTAAGGATTAGTGTTTACTGGTTATTGACTGTGCTGCAAAAAAATTACATACATTTAATATAAAATAATACCTCCCAAAGACGGCGGTAAATGTATTCAGTCATCCCTTGTGTTTCAAAATAAAATATAACTTTTAAAACAATTTTACCATACCTCATTGTGAAATGCGGGAACTGACACCTGCCCTGGTGGGCTCAGACCAGTGGGCCTAAGACTGGTTTAGGCTGGTGGCAAACCAGCTGTCGACGTCAGAGTCCAGCCTGGCGTTCCCACATAGTGATCCAAGCCAAAAGCGCCCGGGACGCGCCGGCCTGCCGTACAGGCGCCGTCTCATCTCTAATAGCATGTCTCTATCAGCTGAGAAATTGCACAGCACTGAAAAAGTGCAGCCTTCATTTTACTACACAAAAATAAATTGGTGCTCACTCAGTGTAGCTCTTTATTATCACATTCCCATTACTGCGTGTGGCGTGAATTGCCAGCTTTACCTAAGTAATGGCACTCGGATGACACACTTGTATATGGGAGTGGAAGTTGCGCAGGATTGATAAATTTGTTACTTTGTGAACCCGATAAATGACAAATGAGTTTAACTGCCGCCGTTAAGGCATTTCTGATATCGATCCAGTAGGAGTCAATAAAGTGTGCAACACAGGCTCATATAATATCACTTGAGCAGGGGCGAAAATCGATGGACACTCTCCATGATAAAAAGAAAGACTAATGTTGTTAACTAATGGAAATAAATACGTAATAAATAATTCCATTGACCAGCCAATCCGGATTTCACTTAATCCCCACATAATTAATACCTCATTAGGTTAGTAATGTCTTTTAGTAATATTTATTGTTGACAGGGCTAGTGGCTATCAGCCCCAGCACACTAGGGCATGAGAGGGCGGTTATTTTAAATTGTGGCCGTGGCCTACAATACATCATGTCCCCTGTTGTCAAGGTCTGCAATTAATCCTCTCAGGAGTACTATGCAGGACGTCCTCTGATTAAAATTCATATTCTGGTGAATAGATGTATAGCTGAGAGTGATCACTGAGTGCTGAGAGGGTTCTGCTGGTGGTGACTGATACACAGGGGCATTTTACACCTAACCCCGCCATAAAAGGTACAGCAATTTGTATAAATGTAATAGGAGAAATAAAATGTGCCGTTAAATTCAGTCAAATGAGCAAAACAAAATCTAATGAAACCCACGCAAACCCACCTTTTTTGTGTTTCTGTATATTTCCGAAGAAGTGTCTCATTTCTTTGCAATGAGGCCGTGTAGAGAACACGTGGGTATCTACAGACGGGGACACCAAACAGAACACAAAACCGCCCTGAACGCACAAACACTGAAAGACAACACGCCCAGCTTGAACACAGCCAGATGTCGACCTGTGCAAGCAGAAGACGTACCACTACATATAAGCATTGCGTGGTTCCACAGCTCCAGAATCTCTGCACCACTCAAGCTAAAGCTTGGCATTGCGCTCGGTGATCTCAGGCTTTAATGCGGATCCTCTGCCCGTTTCCCCAAGCTCCAGGCCGAACAGTTCCACTGCAGACGTTTCGCGGATCTCAGTAGGGAGTGTCGCGCGTGCAAACCAGAACAGAGGATTTTTACGTGCTTCAGCACTCGCCGGTCCCCTTCTCTGAGCTGGCATGGCCTAGCACTTTTTGCAACACACCTGCTGTTTCTCCAAGGCGTGTTTTCTTTCCACGTCACAGTAACAGCGCTTACAGTCGCCCCGGGGCAGCGCAGGAATTCGACCGACTGACTTGTTGGGTAGGTGGCCTCCTGTGACGGGGCCACGTTGAAAGTGTGTGCTCTGCAGTACGGGACGTTCCATTGCCGACGCTAGTCTATGGAGATTGCGTGGCTCGCTTGTGCGGCAGAAAATACCCAAATCCACAAATAAGAAGGGGTTTCCACATACATCCCATGTAGTGTATATTACCTGTACGGTTATTAGGGACAGTCAGCTTGCTTCATTCATGCTGTTTTGAAATAATGTTCTCCTGGTGCATAGGGTTATAAACTATTTACAGGTACCCAACTATCATCACATTCGCTAAACATGCAATCGTGTATAAATATGATCCGATATAAACAGAATAATATATGTTCGAATAAAGTATTATTTCAGTCTCCTAGTGCTCTTCCCTTGTCTTTAACTGAATGTTTTGTCTGTGTTTCGAGGCCATTAATCCATCCATATTGCGCCCCCCTTTTTTTATTTTGACGGACAGGCTGACCAGTGAAATAAAAAATAAAAAATAAAAACAACCGTGTAAAATACTTATTAACTTACCTGGAGAAGATGTCAGTAGGGCCACAGAGAGGGACAATAGGGAAAAAAGAAAAAGAAAATGGTTGGTTAGAAACAAATGTAATGTTGTTCATTCTGCTTTTGGCTTCAAATTATTTAGTTTACACTCCCCTAATACTCTAGTCAATACAGAAACAATTGACCTTTTCTAACGACTTTAAACACGGGGAAATTGTTTTCCTCACATTTACATCTTGAATTTAATATTAATTGTACAGCACAGCTGTACCTTCAGACTGCTTTGTTGGTTTAAAAAAGATTCTGAAGAACAACCTTAAGTGTCTAGCATTGGAGAACAAATGCGTTTGCGAAAACGTGCAAAATTAGAAGTAAAATTGACTGTAAAAAACCTGAAATGAGATAGATGACAAACGATGCCTGTCTCTGACTCTTGGCAGTTTTACATTTGACTTTCTAATTATTGTGGGGATTTAATGTGTTTGTTAATTCTGTCAATAGTAATTATGTCTCTTTTGGCCACCGTATGAATGTTTTATGCTAATACGCTTTTCTGTATGTATTTCTGTCCACTGCCAAAAACAACAGACCAACAAAGAGGTTTACTCTCTGCGGATAGAGTATTATTCTAAATATATTTCAGCAGATAAACTCAATGGATTTCTGAGGAAAGGAGCAAACCCTTTTTTTAAAGCTTCCCCACAGCACGGACAAAAGCACACCAATCTATCAAACATAGATTTTCTACATGGAGTCTGTTTGGTTTTTAAAAAGTTTAATAAGAGCAAAAAACCAATTTCATTGCAATATATATATATATGGCAAATAAAAAAAAGATTCCTAAGAAGAAAAATCCGTACACATACCTTTGGGACTAAAATATACACAACTGGCCATGTGTGTCGCTCCTAAAAAAAAAAAAATAAAAAAAAAACTTTCTCTGCATACTACGTCCTTGGTGCTCTTTGTAATCAGGTTGCAGACTTAGTGCTTTTGGTTGAGGAAACCTGCCAGGTCAGCATTCGCACGGGGACAGGAGGCCCTGTTTAAAAACCCGGGGAGATGGATTTAAAGTGGGAAGTAAAAGGGTTTTGCTGCTGCCTCGTCCTCAGTCTACTAGGAGAGTAAAGCTGATCTGAACTATCAGGCCCTAGGGGTGACTTCAGTCTTATTCTTTTCTTGCTTTTAAAATAGCCAGAGGGACGAAGAGGAGGACCTGACTGTTGGTGCTGAGGCCAAAAAGTAAACAAAAATAAATAAAGCCGTTTTTTGTGGATAGTAAAATTCAAAGCCATTACATCGGCATGGCCTGAAAAATCTACAAAAAAAAAAAAAAAAAAAAAAACACTCAGAAATGTTTTTTGGCTTTTTTTGGTGTGTTTATGATTTCTGAGACATAACTGTGTTTTCCAGACAAAGCAGGCCGGGTTTTCATCAGCACACTTGAGTGGGGAAACTCCCCAACGGCGTCTGCAGTCTGCACACATTGAATTACCACAGCCCCCCCCCCCCCCCCACTCCCAGTCCCCTAACTGCACACTCTCGAAACAGCGTGTGGCCCAGACCTTCTTCCTGGGGTCCGGGGAGATCTCGGCGGAAATCAGCAAGTAGACCCAAGCTGTCCAACTGGGCTGTTTTATGCTGAAATTGTTATCCCAGGCAGTGGCAAATGAGGTTGTGACGACAGGGGTTTTCAGGTAGAGGCAACTGGCTCGCATCAGCTGATGATGGCATTGTCAGACGCAGTAGGACGAGAGAGGGGAGAGCCTAATCTCGGGACTGAGAAGACACGGGCAGAGTTTACTCTCTTCTTTAGGGGACAGTTAAACGTATCCGGCCGTCTGCGCCGCTCACAACGGAGTAGCCCAGTCATTTTGGACAAATTGGCGCAGTGGTTGGAGGTAAGGGTCATAAATAAGGAAATCACAGCTCCAATTTCCCCCCGGACCCCCGGCTCGCTTCAGGGTATGAGTCACTTTGTCTCCTTTCCAGCGATCTGCTCTCAGGCCGTGCGCGGGCCTCCCTGGGAAACCCATCGGACATTTCGGGCGAGTTACCCAGAGTTAAAAAAAAAACGAAAAATACATGCCTGTGGAAGAGCAATCCACAGGTAAAGTAATCCTACAGCTCGAGGCTATCATTCACTTCAACTCTGCCTGGGAACAGAGCATAAAGGACCTGAACAACTTCATGTTTTACAGCGCAAGGAAATGATATCTGACAAAGGGCCTGCCAGGGGGCGAGCCAACAAATAGCCCCAGCCAAAACGCCACGGAGAGAACCAAGCTGGACGCAGTGTTTGGTAGGTCCCGTTTGGTCCCGGGACCAAAGCTGCGCGGCAATCACCAAAGCGATGTTTTTTCCGGATTCACATTAAGCTGTATATTTCTGTGACAAATGGCGGCATGCATAATTTATTGGCGGCAGACTGTTCCGTTTAACCTTCATATACATGTAGTTGTCACTGGAAATTCAGCTAATTATTAGTCTAACACTGATATAGTTTTCCACAGGGCAGTCTTGTTATTTCAGACCTTTTATGATTTATGAACTTCGTTTTGCATGCCGATTTGCGAAAGTTAGAGTAGAAGATGATTCAAATCTCTACATTTACATTGCACTGGCCATGAAGCTCTCCACAACACCATCTGTCTCCGCATCTTAAATAGTATACACAATAAAAAATATAGAAAATATAAAGGCAATACAGAAATAAAAACAAAATACTGTGTGCAATATTTACACGATTCCACTGTTAAAAATTCAAATCCTTTTTAAAAAGAGCATTCGGTTCGAGACCTGGTACTCCACCATCACTGTCTGTTCAAATACGTCAATCCACCTGACAAACGATCATGAGAGAATTTTTAAAGAATCGAATAAGGACACCAAGTGCCTGGGGTCTTGTCCCAGGTACAGCAACCTGAGAGTTTGGCCCTGCCCTGACAGGTCCACCTCAGGTTGGCGGGAGGGAAGGACAAAGTCAGCTTGGAGCAACATGTCACGTACTATAAAACCTCTGTGGTTGAGTTACTGTATTTTTAAAGGGCTGGGAAAGGGGGAAGAGGGGGAGTTTTGGGACCCGTCTGGTGGTCCCCTGGTGGGACAGAGGTCGTGCAACACCGGGATGGGGGCCTGAAAGAACTGTCTGGCAGTTGCCTCTGCAGTGAAGCTGTCTCCTCAGCAGGCAGTCTGGATGTATTGTAAATAACAAAATGTGCTCCATTGTGTGATCACTTTGCTTTTGAATATTGGGGGGGGGTGCAGAATGGAGGCTTGTTAACAAATCAATAGAGCAGACATGCCTAAACCTTGTCCTTGAAACGCTCATCTCTTTTGTTCAATGCATAACAAATAAGGGGTTTAAAACTCATTCCTTTTTAAGTAAGGTTGTGTGTTTGTTTTTTTTTCTTCTTCAGAGCAATTTTGTGGAATGATTAAAATACTTGGAAGTACGAGAGCCATGTGTTTGTTATATGGCAACATAATGCAAAAATTTAGAAAGCAATCTACAGGAAAATGAAGGTACATAAATCTATTCAAACAGAACACATGGTGAAACGTAGAGATCATTACCTAGTGTTGTTCTGGAAGTTAACTCCACAAACAGATATATAACTAAAAGGAGTACAAAGGACAGGCTTGCCAGAGGAACGACACCTGAAATGCTAATGTTCCTTTCCTACAGTTCAAAGATGAGGCTTGTTAATTACCAATCCTTGCATTCCTTTCCAGCTCAGAGTTTTGTAATTAAAAGCTCCTTAGAGCTTGGCTAACCAATAACCGACAGACCTGTCTGAATCTCTCGAACGAGAGAGTGCCGGGGTTTGACTGTCCTAACAGAGATTCCATGCACACTTGCCAGGAGCCTGTATCGTGAATCGAATCCTTCAAACATTTTTCGAGGCAAGCTCCTGTTTTCAGGCTTTATCAGAAATGATTGTGCACATGTTTATAATCCGAAGGAACTGTCATTCATTTACCGAATAAGTCCTGCAGGAGCCCTCAGAGAGAGAGACTGTGAAAACTTTTTTTTTTTTTTTTAAAGCCTCATTGCTCTTGACAGATGTGAATAGCAGTTGAATATTTGAAGGAGTCTTTAATTGAACGGGGCCAGCTCTGGGGGAGAGGCAGGTGTGTAAGCTCCGTGTGTAATTAAGCAGGCTCGGGGATGGGAAAGTAAATTAAGTACGGGTCCGAGAGGAGATGGAGGCAGTGACAGCGAATAAAAACATGCGTTCTTCAGAAAAAATGCCACCCAAAGACCTCTGCAAGCCAATTACGTGGAACGACGGAGAGATTGGCTGGGGCAGTGTGGGGATTTGCCTGCCACCATGGAACATGACTCTGAGTTTTAATGATCATTACCGCTGACCATTTCTCTCACACAAAGCAATCCCCTCGAAGGAAACAAATTTAAGCACAGAAGGAAAGTTTTAAATAAAACAATATGGCAAATCCAAAAACAAAAATGAAATTGTTACTCGTAAAAACAGCCGGTACCTTTCTAGAGTATAAACTCAAACACATATTTATCGGAACGTGACAGGAAAAACTGTCTGTAAATGGAAGATACTTTGAAAGAGCTTTAAACACTCTGAGTTTGTGTTAAACGCTTACAGATGAACAGGGCTTCGGATATGAAATACTCTTTGACTCATCACAGTGCATTCACAGCCATGCGTAGTTGATTAAATATTCCAAGTCTAACACTGGTGTACAGACATTTCCCATTAAGAGAAAGAAGCTTCACTGTCACGGTAAATTTGTAACCACAAAAAGAACTAAAGCGTGTTTTCTCAAATCTTAAAACAAATAGAATTTAAAAAATATTTTACAAAGTTGTGTGCTAAATGAATCGATTTAACATAGGGCAACATACAACGGCTGCAGTGTTTAAAATAGGCCATTTTGTAAACTTCTGAGCAATTCATGAATGATTGCTAACGGAAAATATAATATATTCGATGATTTATGACAGTTAATTTAAGGGTCTCAGCATTTGGGAAAAAAGTCATATAAAACACTCTGGCAATAGGTCTAGTTTTATGTAAAATTATGTAATTATGTAATCACTATATCAAATTTTGTGGTTGATGGTACCGCTCGTCTTGATTCTCTTGACTATTCGTTTGTTTCAGCGAATATCGCCAAGACGGACAACTTGTACAGGTTCCGATGGGTTTCGCAGATGAGTCAGCAAAATCAAACAGACACTAAAAACCTAAAACAAATATAAGAAGATTTGTCCCCTCACAGGGCAATCTCAGACTTAAAAGTAGCAAAAGTGAAATAGTAAAGGTAGCCATCCGAGGACAATGGCAGTTTGGAAACTGGCTGTCAGCCATGGACAGCAACGGACAGCTTTAGCAAGCTTAAGACAGCTTCAGTCAACCACGGATCGCTTCATCCAGCCACGGACAGCTTCAACCAGCATCAGTCAGCTTCAGCCGACCACGGACAGCTTCAGCCAGCCACGGACAGCTTCAGACATATTCAGCAAGCTTCAGTCAGCCATTGGCAGCAACGGACAGCTTCAGCAAGCAACAAACAGCTTCAGCCAGCTTCAGTCAGCCACAGACAGCTTCAGCCAACCACGAACAGCTTAAGCCAGCATCAGCCAGCTTCAGCCAATCACAGACAGCTTCAGCCAGCCTCAGCCAGCCACGGACAGCTTCAGCCAGCCATGGACAGCTTCAGACATATTCAGCCATATTCAGCCAGCTTCAGACAGCCATTGGCAGCAATGGACAGCTTCAGCAAGCAACGAACAGCTTCAGCCAGCTTCAGTCAGCCACGGACAGCTTCAGCCAACCACGGACAGCTTTAGCCAGCATCAGCCAACTTCAGCCAATCACGGACAGCTTCAGCCAGCCTCAGCCAATCATGGACAGCTTCAGCTAGCTTCAGCCAGCCACGGACAGATAAAATGAAAGTCCGGCCAGAGAAACGGCACGCCCTTACCGCTTGACCGGTAATCTACACCGCCGCTCGAATCTCTTCTCTTGTTCTGAGAGACGAGTGCCCTTTTGTTTCAGCAGAATCTCCTCTGAACGGCGAAGGGAAGCTCTTGGCGTTCGATATTTGTCAAAGTCCCGCTTAAAGTTTCGACCTCTGGTCGCAATTAACGCCGTCAGGCTGCAGCGTTCCCTTGGTTGCCTGTTCTTCATCTTACCCGAGGCCATCGGATTAATAAAACAATAAAGTACATGAATGACTAGGACACAATGATAGCTGGAGTCTACGCCACAGCAACGACCACAAAAGTGAGAACAAATGATCTGGTGCAGCTGTCTCTCAAACCCACAGAGTAATTCCACGTGTGGTGAGCACTCCAGCTCCTTCCTCTGTTGACTTGTATTAGTCTCTGTGAGTAAAGACATTGGTCACAGCCAACCTGCCCCAGTTACAACGACATTTTTTCTCATTATTATTTGCAGGTGCATACCTAATGAGGGGCGGGTTTACCACACACCTGCGTTTTATTTTATTTATTTATTTCTTTGCACTGGGAAGGGGTACGAGGCCCGCGTTGATTAATGTCCGTCCACAGCTACCCCTCTCTCCTCTCCTCCCGCAATTTGCCCCTGTAGAGGACCCACTCTGCCGCCCTGCTATGGAGCCACCTGGAGGAGGTTCTCATTAGGTGCCGCGGGTTTAATCCTAATTGATTTGGGTGCGTGACACGGAGAGGCAGGTGTTCCAGGCGCTCGGAGGAGAGGGGACCAGGGGGCGCCGCTCTGCTCTTCTCCGTTGGCCTCCTCGATGCTCTCCATCGGGCTGTGCGATGAAGTGGAGAGTTAGTTTCCCCCAATTTGTCAGAGCTCTCTGATCCAGCCTCACAGCACTCCACTGATTACTGTGGCAGTGTGGAGGACTCTTTAGCAGTGGGACTCTACAGCTGTAGAGACGTGTTTGGCCAGAAGCTTTTGGTTTGTGAATACTTTTTGCTGATTCGCAGGTTATAAACAATGGGGTGTAATTTAAGTCCCCTATTAGCTATGGTGGTGATTATAACCCATCAGATGTTGTTGTTCAGAGCTACATCAAACTGTTTTCATTCTTTTTGACCAGCTGTACACTATTGTCTTTTTATCTACACTGAATGCCAACCTCTGTCTGGTGAAAACACTGTTCTCACGTTCACCGTTCACTGGGTCTTCTACTGTCTTCTGCATGATCCGAGTTATTTAATAAAGTCAATGAAGTCAATCACTTGTGTTTTCTTATCAAGCCACGAGCCCCCCCAAAGGACTGGGCTTTTAAAGTATACATATTATAGCCATCAGATATTTTATTATGTAAAAATAGGAGCGAGGGAGAGAGAGGGAGAGAGCTTTTCCCAGATGCTCGCGGGGTAAGCAAACGCGCAGAGCGACTGCCTCTTAATTCCCGGGAGAATGGAGGGGGCACGTTACTTATCATTTCGTAATGATGATTGCTCAGAGTCTACGTGCGCTCTGCAGGGAGAGCAGCAGAGAACAACAAGAAAATGTGTGAAGTAAGAAATACACCTTCGGAAAAAAATTACAGGACATTCAATTGCCGAGATTATGCATTCACCTCTTAATAAGTATGGTAAAAGAAAAACTCATGCATTTAAATATGCTTTTTAGCCAAACCTGTAGAATTCTTTATTTCATTTCTCTGCTCTCTCCACCAAGGCCCAAGTCTAATGCCTGAGCATTATTTCTACCCCACAAATGAGCGTTTGTTTGTCTGCCGTGGGTGTGACTGTGTGTGAGCACCAGGACTTATAGCTCCGGAGGGCTAGGGAGCATTTCCGTGGGCAGAGTCAGAGGCAACGGATGAGGAAGACCTCTCTGGAGTTCCGGAGGTGTGAGGAACTCACGGGCGAAACCCCTGGTCCCGACTGATGGCTATTCAACTCGGTCCTGCTCACCGACAGAGGGAGTCACTGACATCGATGTAGTTACAGACGGAACGCTGGCAGGGGCAGCAGCACGGGTACACGCCCTCCACTTCACACTTCATTCATTTGTCACATAGGGAGACAGAATTGCTTTTTATCCGCGCGGGATTCCGAGTAAACACCACCCAGTGAACTCAAAGATGAATTGGGTAAGCGCCAATGTGCGATTTAGGTGGCATAAAACATTGGAACACTTACAGGCTATCACTGTACGGTAGCCCAGAAACGCTGTATCTTTCATAACAAGCCAATGCTATGTGAAAATGATAAGGCTTATAGACTGAACTCAACAATACAGTCTTGAACCCCTTGTTATAAACCAACCGTAAATGTTAATATTTTAATCAGCTGAAAGGATGCATTAGCACTGAAAAACAACGCCCTGCTCAATCGGCCTTTCAACGTTGCCACAATCATACAGTAGATAAAACCAAACACAGTTAGATGGGGTAATACGCTCAATGTGCAAAATGATTTGAGTAAAACATCCCAACAAAGAAGACTGCTGGGAAGACATCGGGGCTGCCGTTTCCATGCCTATGTGGATACTCTGGGTTTATCTCGAACGAAGAGTCTCTGTTTGCCAGCTTCCACATTCGATTACAGCTCCCTAAAATGTGCATGGCCATAAACCGCACCTGGTCCTTATCATTGCACGAACAGTCCCTCCAACAGCAAGCTGAGAAGCTAGAGCCCACCCCCTCTGAGAGAGGCGGATGACAAGAGGAATGGGAAACAGACCCTTGGGACCCGCCACCCTGCCCGTGCCAACATGCGATGCTTATCTTTAATTTCCTGACAACCAATGGGGCCGCAGCGGGGCGGGGCAACAGCGGGAGTCACAGCCTCCCCATCCTTCTAGCAGGGAGATGTTGTGGAATGACGCTGGGTACCGGGCCTTCTGACCCCCTGATTAACGGCCTGATAATCCCACCCATAAATAGGTATGGCTCTCTCTCTGTTTTCTGTTTTATCTTTCCCTTTTTACTGCAGCAATAACTATCACGGCCATATTTTATGGGCATTGCAATCTAACGGTGCGCTGGCTCCACTCTCACTTTGATGAGGAGTGACAGAATCTGTTCCTTAAAACTTTGGCTGGGGAGGGGGGAAAGCCGAAAGGCAGCTTTAAAACACAGCGGTGCGAAACTCACTTTGAGGCTTTACACTTCACACTGTCCACGTCCTTATTCTGACAACAGGCCCTCTGAAAGCCACAGTTGACAGCTGGTACAAATAGAGTGACAGGGGGTGCCACCAGCAACGTCGTATACCAGCATAAGAGGGTCACGCACATCTCTTTTCCTGACCCCAGAGTGCCTTAATGAGATAAAGTGTGATAGAAATGGCTCGCCACAGGTCGGTTCCTCTGGCCCAGAGTCCAGCAGGGGACATGCCGGAATTTGTAAATTCTGTGTGGGCTGCCCTGGGGTAGCGCAGGTCAGGGAGCGCGGGACGAGCATGGATTGAGGGTAATGTTGGGGCAAGCTGACCAACCCAACAGGGAGATGTGGGAGTGAGGGAAAAAGCTTTTACCGTAGCCCCGGTAAAACATCTGTGTTACTGGTCACACATGCATATGCTAACACACTCCTGAAGTCTGAGGTCATGTTTCACAGGTTCTTTTATATATATCATTTTTTTATTTTATTTTTTCAAGTCTGAACTCAACATTAAGAATCGCTAATTAGGTATTTTCTCTTCATTGAAGGGGCAAATGTGAAACGTTTCATCACACTGGTTGTGAGACGGGGAACCCTAGTAGCAGCAAGAGCTTGACTTCTCACAGTCATTCTCAGTTAACACACAAAGAGCCGCACAGCTTTATACCATAGGAGCAGCACCTCCCTCACAAACAACACTGATACCCAGCAAGTATTCACAAGCAGGCAGGAGGCTGGCTGTCGATATATATTATGCTAGTAGCCCAGAAAAATCCATGTCAACATCAAACCCAGCCGATTTTGGGCTGCTGCGCAAGACTCCACCCGTCGCCAAATGACAGTCTCCAGACTCAAAAGGGAAAATCCGAATCATAGAACTTTTGCATGCGTTTTTGGGATTTGCATGCCCTCCATGATTCCAAGGTCGAAAGAGGTCTTCACAGCTACTAATCTCAAATAGGATGGGGTTTACTTTAGCTACCCTTTTTGTCACGGTCTGCCTTCACTCTTTGCTTTCTGTCAACTTCTGGCTCTTGTCAATCATTCAATTAACATTCCACAGACCCATGTGATTCACTTATGTTTCCATTGGTCCGGTACCTCCCCATTTGGTTTTCTGTTTGCCATATAAACCCTGCACCCTGTTTTTGTATTCTCTTTTGTGCTGTTTCTGGTTTTGTAGTTTGTTTAAAAACTTAGTTCATAAAAATCATGTTTATTTGGAGCTGCGCTTGGGTTCGTTTTTTGCTTCGGTGCATTTGCACCTCGTGACACTTATGCCAGTGGTAAATAGTCTAAAAACATAAATAAATATATGCATAGACAAGGCATCTTACTCTGATCTTAAACTTTATCCGTTCATAGCTTACAGCAGTGAATTAAAGTTTGTAAACCCTTTAGAATATTCTGTATTTTTGCAGAATTATTTTTGTTGTCAAAGTCCTTTAAAAAAAAATGTATTTATTGAGCAAAACTATTCACCCCATCTAATTTTGGGAAATAGTATTTGAACCTTAAGGTTTGAGTTTAATGAAGGAGGTAATTAGAATCAGATCAGAGGGATGAAAATGAGGAGTGAGTTTGGGTTGCCCTGCCCTGCCCTGCCCTGCCCTGCCCTGCCCTGCCCTGCCCGGCCCTGCCCGGCCCTGCCCGGCCCTGCCCGGCCCTGCCCACAGATCCATCCTGCCTGGAGTCAACACTACAGGTGGCGCTGGTTTAATGGCAACGTTTAAACGCCACAGCGTATTCGATTTGAAAGTTATCGCTGACCGGGTGCATCCATTCATGGCTAGCGTTTACTCCCGTCACATGGATACCTCCAGTGGGATAATGAGCACATCTGAAAATGGACATGAGAGCAAGCTCAGTTTACCAGTGGTCCAGTGCAGTCCCCAGATCTCCGGGATGAGATGTGATTGGCTGTTAGCAGCCTGAATGTTTCGCCGTCCAATCTGCAGTAACTGCATGAAGCCATCGCGTTGGTCAGGATGGACCAAAGACCTTTCCAAACATCTTGCAGAATCCATGCTCCGAAGTACATAATAAACTAGCCACTGATTATACTCCAGCTTAAACGCTGAATAAAATGTTTCTTTTTATTTATTTTATTTGATTTTGGGGGGGGGGGGGGGTCAATTGGAATGCAAAATTCAATTCTGTGCAATAATGTTAATGCAGAATAAATTAATAAATCAAAAAGATAGACATAATAACTACATAACCAGACCACTGAGTGGCTGTAAGACTGTTTTTTCACCGTTTCAGCTTTCCAAAATCAAAAATAAAGCATTCAGAAGGGTTAGATAGGTAGAATGATAGACGTCAAATGAGCAAATGTTATTTACTGGGCCAGAAGTGTTGTCTTAATTTATTGATACGGGTTTGTTTTCAATTTAAGGTCGGCTCTAAGGAGCATCACAAAAATTTCAATTATGCTCTCAGAAAGGCCCAAGACAGACTCTTCAGTGCACAATGTACCCCTGCCACTTGATGAATGGCCAGTCTGTAATGTTATGGGGGATTAAAGAGTTTGGGGGGGTGGGGGAAGAACTTTTGAACGATCGAGGGCAAACGTATAGGCAGCTTCTCTTTCAGCAGACAGGATAAGTTTTCAGCTGCCAGCATTTTAATTACTTTCTTTTTAAGCTCAATCTTTGTTATGCAGTAAAAAGGAGACATTGACGGTTCAGCTGTTCCATCGATTACCGGGATGCCATTCCAGATCAGAAGGGGAGAGAGATGAATTTCAAATCATTTATCTCCCAATCAGAGTCAAGTCTCTAACCAGCTTCCCGTGTACCATAAATTATGCTAATGGATTTCCGCCCACCCCAGATATTGCTTTTCATGTGCCACCCCCACACCTCACCCGTAACTATGACACTGTTGCCAACGTAGAAAAACGAATGTGCTGCTATTTTGGAGAAATTCATTAAAATGTGCAGAGCACATTCATTACTCCTGGTGGAGAGGTCAAGGAATTGTGTTTTGCTCCAATCGGAGAACACAAAGATGATTTACGTTGTGAATAAATTAGGGGCCGGATGCGTTTGTTCCTCACAG
Source organism: Hiodon alosoides (assembly GCA_025775065.1). Taxonomy (NCBI): domain Eukaryota; kingdom Metazoa; phylum Chordata; class Actinopteri; order Hiodontiformes; family Hiodontidae; genus Hiodon; species Hiodon alosoides. Next base: position 16,457 of record JAOYSI010056657.1, read on the forward strand.
CGCTGTAATTACGGGATCAGAATGCAACGGGCATGCAGCGAGTTCCCATTATCAGTCAAGACGCTAGGCCGCCCAAATAGGTGTTCCATCTCCAGAACAACTTTGGCCCACTCACACGCGTCCCGGAACAAAGGGGTTTAAAGACGAGCGGTCTTGCCTTCCACGGCATCAAGTCCCTAACTTTTAATCTTCCGCTATAAAAACCAGAGACGGCCACATCCAAATGAACAGGCACCTGAAATGATGACTTCCTTCACATACAATAGCAGAGTAATATGACACAGCGTAATCTCATGCGTTTGGATCAAGCATTTATCTTTCATTCGGTCCTCATTAGAATGCCAGCATCACTTACTGGAGATATTCAATCTACATTTACGTTCATGAGGCCACTCAATAAAGTCAGCTTAAAACCCACTAATACTGGGTTAGCAAAGCTAGTAATCTCAGTTCACATATTTTCAATTTCATATATACATTTACAAATTACATAATCGTATGAAACTAAAGATATAAATATTAAACTAAAAAAGTTTAAATATAGACATTTTGTACTTCTTAATCATTTGAGTAATAAACGTATTAACTCTCAGCATATTACATTCCTGTAAAAGCAGCAGATTCGGAACGGTATAAAACACAAGTTGAAATGAAAACAGGCACAGTCGGGTATGTCAATATAAGTCAGATATGTTGTTGCAGGTTTCTCTGCAGTTCTGCTTTGACTGACATGATTAGTATTCGTGTCAGCCCTGAATATCGGGATTAAAAATCACTAAAGTCAATAATGCTGAAACATCTGAAATGAGTGCGACGTAAGGCTGACCCCGGGTGGAAGCCTCGCGTTGTTTGAAATGTGGAAATCTTTCAATACCTAAAACCTCCTGCCATACCCTGAAACAGGAGGATACGCTTCAACACTGTAACATACACTCAGAGAAGTAGCAGTGTAATATGTCTTTGCATTCCTGCCAGCAAGAGTCCTTCCTGGCAAGCAAAACAAACAGAATTTATAAGATGCATAAAGCTTTCAAATACAAATATCACTTATAAACTTGAATATATTGTATTATCATACAATTCCATTTCTTGTATCTTTGTCTTTTTTCTTCAAAAAACCTTCAATAATCCCCATACTTTAACACATATCTGCATTGCCCGGGGCAAAAGCATTGTTTTTTTTCTAGACGACATTTAAAAAAAAAAAAAAAAAAAACCTGAAGGTGAACAGTAGGACGGCATGGAACAGCTTATCGGGGAAAGCCAAATTAAGACCTTCGGGTTCTGACAAGGGCACTCGAGAGAGTGTCTCGTTACACACGCCACCCAGGGTCCCGGACGGATGTGGGCTCGTCGCTGGCAAGGCAAGGCCTCTCCTGGCCAGAGCCCGGTGGAGAAACCAGCTGGCTGCCGCTGCACCTGCTCCTCTCCGGCTTAGCGTGCGCGGCGAGCTGTGGAATCAGAGAGCCCCGCTTCACGAGACGCGCTAAAGGGAATGATTAGGGCGCCGATATTTCTGCCGTCGGGCGCTTTCCGTTTCCACAAAAGGATAATGAATTTAGACTCTGCGTTGTGCAGACACAAACGATAAATATGAATTGCTAATTGGAAGAGATGCGTTTTGGAAGTTCTCAGAAGTAACGCGTGGCATGAACAAATCCCCGCTGCCACTGAAATGTTCCAGTGAAAGTGAAATCAAACAAATGCTCAGAGCTCCCATATATGTCTGTTAAATGTGCCTACATTCACTAACAGCACTGAAAATTAAAGATCTTCAAACCGTTTCATTCCTGACACATAAAAACTTGTGCCTCCCTTACAGGCATTTTAGTGATTTTTTCACTAATCTGAAAGCACTAACTAAAAGCACTAGTAAAACCTCCACGTTCAGCATTGTTTCATTGCTGATAACATTTATTCAAAACACCATGTGACTTACATTCTATCGTGTTTTTTGTTGAACATTATTGTTATTTTGAAAATTAAACGGTTTGTTGGTCGTGAAAAGGTAAATCTTTGAACATTTGAGATTTTTCTAGTCAATAATATGTATACGAGACGTAAAGAACACCCGTTAAATAGAGCAAATTTCCCACTGCACAAATGAGAAGAGGGTGACTCTTACAAAGCCTTCGAAGTCTAAGGGACCACTTCTCAGATCTGCCTCTTTTCTCATTGATCTTCTTTTTAATTGGTCCTGTTAACCCTCCCTTCATTTCTCCGTTTCTATCATCGGATCTTCCGTTGTGTTTAAGCCCCCCTGCTGCGAGGAGAAAACGCAGACTTGCGTTTGCACAGGACAGCCAGAATCCACTGCTGTTTCCCCGGATCCAACCTATAAACCGAGCAGCTGGAGGCTCTCTTACTCCACGGGGCCCAGAGAAAAGGGCTCACACACACCAGAGAATATGGAGCAGAGTATCCCTGGGAGAGAGGGCCGAGGGGGAGGGCATCGCCGGTTACAGCCAGGCAATCAGCTCCTCACAGGTCCGCGATTACTCTGTGCGTAACCGACGTCTAACGGTCATTTAAAGACGGATACTAAAACCAGTCTGTGTACCGGCCTGGCTTTCCTTCATGTTTACCGCATTAAAAAGGTCTTCATCATTTTAATGCCTTGACGTGTTTCCTTCACCAGCGTTTAAGTGTTTCAGTGGGAGGATTTCCGAAAGTGCTTCTCCCTGTAGTCATATTAAAACACAAAAAGGTGTTTTATCATGCACATTTTATTACTACTCTTCATTCGAATTTATATATGTACGAAATAAACAGAAAGTACCATTTTTTATGAGCTGAAAAGGCACGGAGGATCTCACAAAAACAAGAATGCTGATGGGTCATGGATCAGATCAGTTTAAAGAAAAAGATAGTTTAAAGACAACAAGCCAAGTTCCCAAAGGAGAAATCCACAACGGCAGAATATCGATATTGTAATACAATTTTGCTGTACCAAGCCAGTTTAGTTAATCTCCGGCACCCTCACTAATTCAGTTGTTCATTACCTCAGGTGTCCTCTTAATTATTCCTGCAATCTCTAACCCAGGTATTATGGAATACGTGCCTCCTCTATTAAAACCTGCTCTTTCTTCCCCTTTCATAATCATAATGGCCGGGAGCACTCTCCCTCAGCTGGTGTGGGAATTGACATGACCGCTGCATGGGCGTAACGCAAAGCGCCGGCGACGCCACCAGCTTCGCTAACGGAGTTAGCGCCCTACAGCGGGCACCGCACGTCCTGCCGCTCGCGCGGAAAAACAGGCAGCCGAGTACCGCCCCCCGGTCCAAATCAGATAGCCGGCGGGGCCACATGGAATCAATGGCCACGGACACAGCCGGGATAAAAAGGGAGAGCGAGAGAGTAAAGGGGAGACCCTGTCGCCACCAGCGCTCCCCGCACTCAGCCACCGATTTACGCCACACAATAGAGGTCTGGTGAACCAGCAGCTAACATGTCCTGGGTGCTTACTACGGGATAAACGCACGGAAAGCCTTTAATGATATCAGCAGTGTTCAGCAGGAAGCCGTTGACTCTTTAACTAGGCAAGCCTGGGAAGCCTCACTCAAACAGGAGTGCGGGAGTGGAACACCGGCTCCCTGGGATAATTCACTGCTCTGTGTCTTTTTGCAAGGCTGCAAATTAAATTTGAGAATTTTTAATGAAATCCTCCCTCCAGTGATAAAACGATGGATGGCGAGATTAGATGGAGCGCCGCGATTAGCGCGGCAGATGCCCTTCTTTACTTTCCTTCATGTTTGGTCACATCTATTTCACAGATACAGGAGCCATTTTCAAATTCTGCCACGCGGCACAGGATTCGTAATCTCTTAAAACACATAGATTCCAGAGTTGCTCATGCTTACGATGCAAACACAGATAACATATCTTAATGTTGACTTTTTTTGCAGGGTTTGTGTGTGAAAAACCCAAAATTCCTTAGAATAACATTGATAAATATAATTGGAATAAATAGACCACTCAAACCTGAACCAAAACAGGTTACACTCATGTCTCTTACACTGCTTTGCTCTTTACGTTCTATGGATTCTTAAAACATTCCCATGAACAGGCATATGAAGACTATGGCTTAACATGAATCAATATATAAAGAATATTTTTTTACCCTCCTCCACCTGAATGACGTCCATCCCAGACAAACTGATCCTTATAAGTGGACAATTCTTAAAACAGAACTTGCAATTCATTAACGAGATGGACTGTACTGTTCTAAGCAAGCGGCCTGCTTTCAGTAGAGAAATCACATTTACTGTAACTACATTCATTACGGCAGAACAAGATCATGACAAAATTACACTTTACTTGGCCGGCGGCTAGCCTTTAAAACCGCTTAATATATCATGACATTATGTCATAATTTCATCGCAATGGATATCATATTACACAGCCAGGTAGTACCAAAATGATTCTTATAAGACGGCTGTTCGATTCTTATGAGCAGGATTTCTAAACAGGGTTAGTAAAGGAGTGATTTCTGTCCTCCTGCTATTGATCACTGCATGCAGATGATTCCGATATATCCAGCATTGTTATTAGCAACAAATCGGAGAGAACGTTCCAGAATCACGCTCATACATGCTGGTGTTGAGGAATAGCTGCTCTGACTGGGTTGTCCATGAAATCTGAGGTGTTTTAAATAAAGGGTACGGAAACGAGGAGGGCGGAGATGGCTGTTGATCTCCACCCACATTAATTGTGCATAGACGCAGCAGTGACTGATGGGTAATTCATACCCCTATAAAGAATATCTGACAACTGCTAAATCAATATGGAATCGTGCTGAGTCACATGAGCGAAGGAGATTTTTTTTTTTTGCCGATGCAGATCCCAGAACATCGTTAATAAAGAATTTGTTTTGCCAGTCTAATTGCAGGCCGAGACAAGAAAACGGCTGGTCTCAGATGGAAGGACGAGCACTACGTTACCCATGCTTCCCGTCTCTCTCGACCAGCACACTCATTTGGCAGACACAGTTTTATTCATTTGAGACATTTGCATGTTTATTTCACTCCCCGAGGGAATAATAAGCTGAGAACTGGTTTTGTATCTAACATCTTGTGACTATCGCTTAAACCAAGGTCAACTCTATCTGCACTGGACACAGGGGCTTAATGCATTCCTTTATTTCATCAAGCTTTGATTACTTCTATGAAGATTTCTCCACTGCCTGATAACCTGATGCTCTCCAATTAATGTGTTTTTGGAATATCGCAGACTCAGGCAGGATCAGAACCAGGAAAATACTAAACCCTTTGGATTTTCATTTTCTGTCTTTGTGCATACATCCTCGAAGATTAAAAACTTTTAATGTAAACGCTTACCTAAACTCCACATAGGATATCACGGAAATAAGGCCACCATCCCTTCTGAAAGCCTAAATCTACCACATTCACCCCTTTCGTTAGGGGCCTATTATTGACATTGGAAATTAAACTGTAATGGAAAGCTCAACATATTTCTCTGCCAATGTTGTCTGCTCTGTCCGAGGTGTATGTTTGCTCGCCATTAGATGCCTATGCAAAAACAACAGTTTTCTTTTCTTTCTTTCAGTATTGAAGCTGTTACAAACCCTGCTTTTCCCGTGAATCCAAAGTCATACAGGAGCCAAAGGGGATTCCCCACTATCTGCCAGCATTTTTTAGTGCCAATCAAAAAAACCATTGAGCGTTTCCACTGAAAACCTGCTTATCTTCCAAGATGGACCATAACAACGGCAAAATATACATCAGTTAAAGCGGCAGAAAAAGTAATGAAGTGCCGTGAGCTGTGAGAGTTGTGATAACCCCTGAGAAGGGGGCGAAGAGACGAGATACAGGAAGTCAGTGTATTGTCCGGTTCCACGGGGCGGGGGACAACACTGCACTCCATTCCCGGGCTGACCATGTGTTTGGTGACAGCCAGGCGCTCTATAAAACTATTCATTCTCTGTAGTAAATGAGTCACCGGAGACAGATACTCATGGGGACAGATTTTTGAGAATGATGCACTGACACGCCTGTGGGTCCCTTTTCCTAATGGCATGCTCCTGTTTAAGTGGTCAGAGCAGAACAACGGCGACAGGATTAACAGCAGCAAATTAAATCACGTCAGCCTCAGTAAAATCTGAAATGTGCGATACTAAATGAAATACCAAAAAAATGAAACAATTAAACAATAACACACAAAGACTTCATTTGAAAATGGCTTTCTGGAACAGTGCACAGAATTTCAACAAGAAACTCAGCGAAACCTAACAAAGGAGAGGGACCTTTCCCTGCTAACGACACCACATAACAACTGTTTAACCTTTATGAGAAAAAATAAATCAAATGCTGAACTGAATCGCAGTAAACTCCAAGACCCGACGAAGATGATGATTCATTCACACGATATAAGGACATTTTGAAAGAAGGAAATACAATGACTCGCTCTAACTTCATGTTTTTCTCCCCAAATGGACGCGGTATGAGTTAAACGAAAGGGCAAGATGGGTAGTTTTAAGGCCTTATTGATAAAAAAACAAAAACAAATGTCTTTTAAACAACTAAAACTCAACACAGTATTTACATTTTCATTTGAACACTAAAGTCCGTTAATGCCCTGTGCCAAACTCTTTTCTTGTCAGTGCTTAATACAGTTTCTACGTGCAATCATGCAGTCTACTGTACAAATCAGAAAATATACAGTGATAAAGTCCAGGGGGCACTGATCTTTTCATCTGTCTCTCTTTAATTTATTTTTATTTATGATTGTTTTTGTTTTTCTTTGTTTGTTTGTTTGCTTTTGTTAAGCATTGGGAGAACGTCTCCCGGTTAAATTGGCGCTTTTGTGATGGCAGTGTTTGGCTGGTCTAGATTACTGGTGACACTGAGGGCTGCTCCCCAAAATAAACGCGGAAAACAAACACGGGGGAATTAAAACCCCGCGCAGCGGAACGAGAGTGACAGGATAATGTGGGGCCTCTTCCATCCGTCGGAGAAAAGCGCAGGTGCTCCGCGACGACTTTGATCGAGTGCAATTAATCTCCCACCAAGACCACGGCTTTGCCACTTGTGCAGCGGCACATTATAGCAGAAATTAATAAAGATTTTGAGAGCAGGGAACGGATTGAATGTATTGTAATGCACAGCTGATTAATGAATGCGGAGTTTATCCTGAGGGCGTTAGTGCGCGGGGTGTTTGGTCTTTCTGGGGACAACAGCAGGTCTTACCGGATCAGCACCGGCGCGGTCGTTAAAAGACCACCAAGACAGTGCCCAGCTTAATTCAGTCTCCAGCAAAGTGTTTAATTACTGATGATTTATCATGGAACTGTCCTTCGCCAACGGGGGCATTTTTTCGAACCGCTCCCGCTCTGCGGTGGGACCCTTCCATCATTATACGCAGCTCATTTATATTAAAATGAGTATTACCTCTAATTCGCCCCATACATTTACGGCACAGCATGTGTTATTGGTAGGCTTTGGAGCGCACCTGGATTGTACGGTTTCGGAATACATCAGAATGTCTATTATCACTCAGGTGGTCTAACTGACACTTTACATAAAAACTGAAGGAAATCCTTGGAGCACTCTTCATTACAAACGAGGGTAGGTTTGTCTTCCCCAGTGTAATGCTGGATTTGGACCCAGACAGCACAGCACACACTTTTCAGACTGCCGCCCATTGGCCCTGCGTGTAGAAAAATGGCGTATGGAAAATGTTATTTACATGATGTTGTATTTTCTCCGGTGGAAGACACCACAGAGGCATTCGAGCCTAAACCAGGAGGGCTAAACGGGCTAGCCTTTGGTCTCCGAATGCTAAAGATACACAACTGAGGGCAGACTGAATGGAAAAGACACACTGAGCTGGCAGGCATGAGCTCTGAACCACTGAGGAGTTAGATGAGGGGCCTTTATTTAATAAGGTGCCTAATTAAATACAGCCAGCAGATGAAAAATAATAACATATTGATCCCATGCAAACTTTAAAAGGCTGTAATGGTCTGATTGCTGGGATTAATCGATGGCAGCTATCAGCTGAGAGCTGACTGAGACCCCCTGATGAGGAGATGAGACGTGTGTGTGTGTGTGTGTGTGTGTGTGTGTGTGTGTGTGTGTGACCCACTGAGGAGGATATGAGAAGTGTGTGAGTGTGTGTGTGTGTGTGTGAGTGTGTGTGTGTGTGTGTGAGT
>JAOYSI010056668.1:8562-24627 GCA_025775065.1 Hiodon alosoides
GTATAGGCCGGGTGTGTATTATGGTTAGGGGCAGTTTTCCTCTGATGGAGTTGTATAGGCCGGGTGTGTATTATGGTTAGGGGCAGTTTTCCTCTGATGGAGTTGTATAGGCCGGGTGTGTATTATGGTGAGGGCAGTTTCCTCTGATGGAGTTGTATAGCCTGGTGTGTATTATGGTGAGGGCAGTTTTCCTCTGATGGAGTTGTAAAGGTAGTATTCCTCCAGCAGTGGTGCTATGAGTAGAGTTGAGAGCAACATGTCTGAGACAGGGGTGTAGCGTTGGTCAGCTGCTCTCAGGAATGAGGAGGCACATTCCATCTGACACGTCACACACAGATTCCTGTGCGACTGGGAGGGTCACGCACAACTCCCTACATTCCAGCTCTCTATCCTTAAACCCAACCAACCTGCCAGCCTCAATCCAGACAGGCCTGTTTCAGCCCAATCAATACCGTGAGCGACGGCAGATTCCTCCATTATCAAGCAGACAGCCTCCCTGCACCGCAGTAACAGTGCACGCACGTAGCCAAACAATGTACGGAGGAAATCCATGCTAAAAAGCGAGGTTCTTAGTGACCCTTTGATACATTTCATATCTTAAACTTCAGTTGTCAGATAAAGAAACCACTGCCTTTTCAACTATACTCTTTCCATTGTCAGCCTTAAAAATAACAATCAGCTAATATATTGAAATTATGAAATTAATGTAATTAAGGTTTTGAACCTAATGGGTGAGAATTGAATACAAAAAAAAAAAGTATGTATGTATCTGTGCTTATATAGCGCCTATATAATGCATGGGTGTGCACAGTGGCTAAATTATCTATGATCTACAGATCTATGTGCGTGTCTGCGTTTTTGTTGTCTTGGCGTAAGTATAAACCGAAAGTTTATGGCGACTGGAGCTGGCTGAACTTGAAATGGTTGCCAGGACAACGGCGAGGCAAGGCGAGGCGAGGCGAAGTGTGTCTCCTCCACTCCCCAGGATCAAAGCAGAAACCCTGAGGGTGCGGGGCGAGTGTCTGCGCGGCTCAACTGGAGGACCCTAAACACTCAGCACCCAGCACATGCATACGCTGTGAAGTCAGCCAGCCAACGTTTTCTGAGCTCAGATACAATCATCTTTACAAAGCGACACTCTTTTATAGTCATTCTCATACACATACAAAATAATCATTAAAAAGGAGATAAAGCTTCTATTATTATTATTATTATTATTATTATTATTACTACTACATGACTAAGAAGATACCCTTATCGAGGGTAAATAATCTTTATTACAGTAATACTGTAGACATATAAATACAAATGTAGATGTAGATTTAAAATAAACTCTTAGTTATGGTTTTTACTTGTAAAAAACAACAAAAACAGCATAGTCCTAACAATGTAGAGGTGGGTGTCCCAAGAACCGACAGGTTTTGGTCAGCCGAAAGTTAGGCTGCACGCACGCACGCACGCACACTGTGAAAACTGCCCTTAACAGAGGTCTAAACATATCAGTACTGCTTAAACATTAATGATACAGTATTGATGATACATTATTCTATAGGTACTCCACTTCCACTGCCCACCATCCAATAACGTACTTACGGTACCTTGTAGTGCAGTATGCATTAAGACTAAAGTCCTAGCAAATGAACAAATCATACTATACAAAACCTTTCACATAAATTTTACACTAAGTACTGAGTCTTATATATAATTCTAAAACGTAATAAACCAGTTGCATTTGGGACTAATAACCGAGACAACACACTGAAAATCAAAACCCCTCAATTCCCTGGAATCATTTCAGTGGCATTACCATACAAAAGACTACAGAAATGACTCATCTTGGGAAAGCTCGGGGACAACTCCAGCCGTAATTAAATAGTGCCGCGTGACAAAATAAATAAATGTTACTCCTTTCCTGTCGTACTGCAGGCACAAAACTATTGAAGGATATCAACGACGAGAACGTTTGGAGTAAAAATTACAAAAACAATTTAATGTGCGTCAACCACCTATGCCAGATAGAGGGGTCTCCCCCCATAACTGGCCAGAGGGAAAGACCTATTGGTGTCTCTGATGGAGATGTGACGGACATCTCCATCTGAAGTCTGTTCCACCTGTCAAGTTCAATTGTAGGCCATAGTGAGTATCTTCCAATACAGCTGCCCTAAATGTGGTGGCCCCAGTGTAAAATACATACATGTACTATAGAATATCTATCTACCCAAGCCCCGTGGTGACTAAAGTGACCTGGATTCAACTTATCCAATTTGATCAAATCAAAATAAACAGGGAGAGTAATACATACCAATTTATCACGCGTCCTGGGGATGAAATAATCTGAACGTCATCCACAGAAACAACTGAATGTGCTGTGCTCAGTGGTGTGACGGCTAACAGCAAGTAAAATTAGCCTTTTTAACTCCCCTCGCTCAACAATGGTCGCGCCGAGACCACAAAAGGGCACGGCCTCCACACCAGTCTCCGTTTTCAGCACCGCACTTCTACGAGGCGAACGCTGTAACTTTAATGGCCGTCCTCTGGGTTTTTTTCTCTCTCACTTTTCTATATGACATCTGTTGCACAACATTTTGGGAAGTGTTCCTATCTGATGATGCGTGTCAAGCTGGCTACGACTGATAATATTGCCACAAACATATTGAGGGAATGCAATGAGTCTGCTGGATTCTTTCATCCTGCAGTCGTTTAGAGCTGGGGACCCTTTCGCAATAGCCATGGTGTGGTCCCGTCCGATCATCACGGATGCCATCTAGGGGAAGATCTCCCCCACAATCAAGGACTGTGCCACCATCCCACAGACGCAGAGCACTGATAAGTGTGGTGGGGGCGGGTGGAGCTTCCCTTTTCTAATTATACAAACCTCATGGCGACACCCCTCGGCACCGTTTAAAGGGGTCTGTCAGATCCCAGTTTAGATGAATGATGGGACAGGGAGATTTTCAGGCATCGGAGGTGGATCCCAAACCCCTAAGGAGCGACGGAGGTCTTGAACCTCCAGCTGGATTCAAATTGAGACGTTTTGGATGTCCCTGCTCTGAGCTGGACTGAGATCACTCCTCTGCACTCAAAAAATGGCTCCCTGTAGAAACTATCGAGACAAATCAAGCCGCACCTGCATCTTAATGAGTTTCTGAATTTCATAGCAGGGAGGGTTACCGAGTATGAAAATATATGTGATATGAATATCTTCATTATTAAATCACCCTATATCAATATGGAATAGAACACTCAGCAGAAAAAGTAACTGGCAATTAAGGTTTACAGCCTGAAATGATATTGAGGACTACTGCTAAAAAAAAAAAAAAAACAGTTCTTTCCATTACGTAGCCTCTATTCTGACCATCTTTGCTTCACTGAAAATCCAACAGGGTCCTCTACGTAATGTAAAACAAACGTAGTTCAGGCCACAGATCTTCCTCAGAAGAGTGGGTTGGAAAGAGGTTGGACTCACCGCCGGGGGTACCCGGGATGTGTGTGTGCTGGCCATTGGGTGTGTTGCTCGACAGGTCCACCAACTTCCTCGGTTCCTCCTCCCTGGGAGAGCAGCCGCCGTTACCTACCAGATTGGCATCAAAAAAGACAGCTGAAGAACTACTCCGAGTGGCGGTGCATATGGTACAGCGGTACAGGTACACTTCCACAAGAATGCTCCTTGGAATGCAGACAGGGGCATATCTGAAAAGAATCAAGTATGCCCCTTTCGGCAAATTGAAATGGCCAATGGCAAGCAAGAAACAAACCATGCCCATGTACATGCATCGTTTTAGAGTCATTGGCCTCAAATACCAAGACAAGTGCGCTCCCTGAGGACCCCTGTTTGCTGCTGTAATGACATAGCAATTCTGAGCTGCTCTCCTTGTAAACTCACGTGAATGCATTCCCCTTGGTACCAGGGAGGGCTTTCTTTCGAAGCTGGGCAGAGTAAATGAAAGTTGGGAGGGGGGTTTAATGGGGGGGTTCAATCTTCCCAGATCTGTCAGCACCTTACCTTGACAGGCCAGGGATACGATAGCATTGTGTTCATTCTGGGAGTCTGACCCCTCATCCTATTACAGCCTGGCCCATTCAGCATAATGTACCAGGGGTAAGACCAACCCCCTGTTGATGATATGTCACAACCCAGGGGATCTGAACCGAGGCCAGGATTAACAATGGCCACCATTCATCATTTTCAATACAGAAGATATTACAGTAAACAAATGAAGACCTATGATTAAAAGATATCTAAAATGAGTAATGGTACTGTACCGGAATTCTTCTGAGAAGATGAAGAGACATGGTCATTAATGTATAATAACAGGTGCGGGACAAAAACCTATAGATATATCAGCTTTGAGACGAAATGTGGGACTTTGGCATGAAATCGACAAACATCTCAAAGCTCATGTTGGGAAACAGAGAAGAAAAGATGTTTTAGTTGAAGGGTTACTGTGGGCTGAAGCGTTTTACCACAAAAGTGTGACAAACACATTAGCCGGACATCTGAGGCAAAATCTTAGATGGGTGACAGACAAACTGAGTTCCCCATGGGTTGCAGACATCCAGTGCACACACTGAAATATGGAGAAATTCCATCTCTGGGTTGCTATATTAAAAAAAACCTCTCTCGAAAAAGCCTGCAGTCTGCTCATTCTAAAGCAATTTCTTGGCATGCCCTAGGTCCATTTGTTCCAAAGCAATGTAGATTTAAAATCTGCCTTCTGATCCTTCTTCCCCAGTCTGTTATTCTGCGTGTAGCTTTGGGGTGACCACGCTCCCATCTGTCTGCATATGACTTATGTCACTGGGTCATTTGCCATGGCATGACCCGTCCAGTTCCACAGAGAATCCATATGCAAGAACATTCCTACAGTACCAGTTTGCTCCACATCATGTCCAACTCCCCCCTCCCTCCTCAAATATTCATTCAAATCTACTGAAACTCAAAGGCCATGAAAATGCAAAGATAATTCTATGTAAGTTGGACGATGGATTGGAGAGAAGCTCACATTGGAAATCATAATGATACATACACTTATCAGTTGTTTCACCATATTTGTCACCACATCTAAACTCTGACAACCATTCCATTCGACACGGCTCTCCCCGTTTAATCTACGATGCATCTCGAGATCGAATTCGAATGGGTACGAATGTAGCGAGCGCAGGTCTTTTTGCGGTTATCTCTGTTGCTTCGCCTGTTGTTCCAGTGCGGGATAGGCAGGCGGGCACTGATGCAGGAGAGAGGAGTGCCGGGAGACACAAAGGATTTCACAATCCCAGGGCCAGCTCCAGTTACACACTGACTGTGGGAAATCTCGGGTAACAAGCCATCGCCTGGCAACAGGTGCCAAAGCCAGCCCAGATTTCAGCAACAATGAAGGCCAGGATTTTCCATGACAGCGTGTGGGTGAGGCCTATGTTCTTAGTAGCAGGCCACGGTACAGACAGGAGGCAGGAGTAGGTAAGAAACTGCATAACTGGAATACGTCTCTGTGGACACAGTGAAAAGTTCCACAGGACTTTCACAGCACTGACTGAAGAAGAGTCTGACTCTCAACTCCTGCATCACTGCAGGTTGAACAGTGACCGACGGACACAATGACAGCCAAGGGACCAAAGTCAGTACTGCCAGTCAACAGTCTGGAAAGAATATTGAGGAGAGATATAATATTGTCTGCGCCCTCTGACCTTTCGCCCACTCAGAGACCCTCTCTGGCATGAGCTGTTTCACTGAGAAAAGATGGAGGCAGGAAGGAAAAGCGCAGGGATTTTTCTCATCGCTTTTGCAGTTGAGGATTATCTCTTTTTCATATAAAAAATATATATAAATAATAAATATATATATAATATATAATATAAATATATACAACAAAACTGTTGTTGCAGTGCTGAGAAGCCAGAACTGCTTGCTTGTCATATCACAAATAAAATGCAAAATCATTGGTCATCCTTTCCTTAATTCCCCCTAGTTGTGACACTTTTTTACAGGGTTTTACACACTTACAGCCCAATCTAAACCCCTAATACAACATCGAGTCATTCATGCTGGGAGCTGGATTAATCAAACGCGTCAGAACATGGGCAAGGAACTGAGTTGGTCCTATTTAAGGAACAATCTGCTCTGGCATGTTTGGAACGCATAGACTAAGCATGGATCTGGTTTTTCCTGTCAAGCCGTGCGCTTCCTGACCATCCTAAACGATCAAGGTACACCTCTCACTCTTTATCCATCCTGATGCAAACCCGTCAGCCTTTTTCTACTGACATCCCCGTGCAGTTTATTTTGGCACAAAGCAAGGAGATGACACATTAGTTTGATGGTATAGTGTATGGTTACCAAGTTCACTATCTGCAATAAGAATAATTTATGTTAATTGAAAGCACTTTCACTCACATTTGGCTACACAAAAATAAAAACTCACTTCTTGAAAGTGATCTACCAACGCATATATTATTAGCCAAATAGCTAATCTGACCCCTATATAATATTTATGCATGTGGATACCTAAACTTGGCCCTCGACTGCCATTTATGACACTTCGCTCACTTCTTAAACATGGCTTAGTCCCTTATAACACTTTGCTTCAGTCTCAGCAAGCAGGGAATAACGACACATATACGTAACAGTTGTCAAGAGAAAAGATTCCTGCAAATAAATAAATAAATAAATAAATAAATAAGATAAATAAATAAGATAAATAATTAGCAGCGCTGGAAATAAAGTGTTAGAAATAAATTACTAGTGTTACTGGTTTATCTTCTAGATTCAGAGATGTTTAATACTTACAGAGGTATTTCTAGCTGAAGTAGGGTTTTCAAAAGGTGAAAAGGGATTTCGTCTTTTTCCCTCTCTTAATAGTAGTACTGAAAAATACAGTTGCCTTTCAAGTATTCCCCCCAGCAGAAAAAACTCCACGGTCTACTTCCCTTCACCGCCTACACTAACCAGACGAGACATTACTGTATAGATATAAATATATATTTACATCCCTTTACTTTCACATAGAATTACTCATTACTCGCAGTGGGGTTTTTACTGGAGCAATCAGGGAACAGTACCTTTCTCAAGGGTCCTGCAACAACGTGTCCCCCACCGGGAATTAAACCCAAAACCACCCGGATCAGGCTCCTAAAGCCTGACTGCTACTCTGTGAGGAGTATAATCCAGAGAAGAAATAATTCACTAATACAATTATTATTAATGTTTTCCCCCACCCCCCTCTTACATAACATAAACAATATAAAGTCCACACACGTTTGATTTACAGTTGAGCAAACAAAAAGAGTAAGATCCAATGAATTTAAGGCAATTGGCAAAAAATGATTTATTCTTTCATAAATTC
The DNA here is from genome assembly GCA_025775065.1 of Hiodon alosoides. NCBI lineage: Eukaryota > Metazoa > Chordata > Actinopteri > Hiodontiformes > Hiodontidae > Hiodon > Hiodon alosoides. The sequence continues at coordinate 15,903 of JAOYSI010056668.1, forward strand.
CACATTATTTGTGTTGTAACAGCCAATCAGGGTATTCTGCCGTTTTGCATATTAGCTTATGTTCAACACCAGTTCAATACCAGAAACCATGCTAAAATACAATATTAGCCACACTGACCTGCGTAATCTTTAAGAACTTACAGGAACTAAGTGTCAAGTGTCAAACTGAGTATCTAAGTTTTATTATTTTATTTATAATAATAATAATAATAATAATAATTTTTATTATTAGTTTAATACAGATTATTTTCTGTTTCAAAAGGATTGAGGGCAACTCCAAAATAAGTTTTCACATTTATCAGCACGCTTTATCTCCGGGCTTTTTGGCGTGGGGAGGATGAGACAGAGGATGTACCGGTGTGCATCTGGTACTGTACCACCCTTTAGATAACAACTCTCCAGGGAGCCAAGATTAGTTTGTAGGGTTTTCCTGCTCGAGAGTTTTCGCTCATCCAGTTAATGAAAGAAAAAAAAACTTCTTTTTTTTTTTTTAAATGAACTTTTTAGCTGAACAAAAAGACCGCTCTCCATTTCCTTGAGGCCTCGAACAAAGTCTCAACACTAGAAGGCAGGCTGAGCACGACAGAAAAACACAAACCGCCGGCACGTCTCCTCTCTGATCAGCTCAGTCAGTCATTTTTAAAAAATTCACAAACAAACGGAGACGGAGATATAGGGAACAGCACTGCCCCTACCCTGCAGCTGACGCCTCCCTGTTCCATGACAACCTTCATGTTTTCACTGCAATGCTTTACTCTCCCATGTAGTAGAGTAAGAGTAGAGTAAAGCTCTGTGCGTAGTGACCAAACAATCAGGTGCCTGGCGCACTCAGAGCTTTTCATCTGACCTCTTTCACCGTGTGTCTCAGAACGAACGCGGTCATAATACTGAGAGGTTTTTCCTGTCATCCACGTGTGGAAAGGACGCTTAGACACCCGTGCAGTGGCAGGCAACCCATGGAGACCGTCCTCCGCCCTTGGGTATGGGTACTACATCATGCACTCATTTCTACCGTCAACTCCCACTCAGAATGAAAAATTCGACTCCAGTTTTGACGTTGTGAACCGCGAATAGAAATTGCAGGCATATAGTAGTTTTTTGAGGGCGAGAAGAGTCCCACACGCTCGCCCTCTCCCCAGACGAGCGGTTATGCTGTAGGTGAGCTGCAGAACGGCTGGTGGAGGCCCAGCGGGATCAGATCAATGCGCACGTTTAGCCAAAACGCCATGAACGGTGCTACCTGGCTGCCTTGCTGAGGAAAGTAAGGAAATAAGTGCCAGCCCACTGAACCCCGAAAAACAAGTGAATCGTCGTGACATAACTCCAAAAAAGCCTTACTCGCCAGGGAATACGTTTCACGACCAAAAAAAGCAAACAAAAAGGAAAACTAAGAGGCGCATTCCCCACCTGCAGAGTTCCCGCGTGCCTCCTCTCTGGGGAACCAGAAAGTCCCCAGTGTTGTCGAAGGCAAACGCTTATCTGATAAGATGTTGGTCAACGCTCGGGTGCCGCGGTGCGGAGGTGGCAAAGCAGAAGCGCTTGCTCGCCACACGCTTTCGGAAACGCAGAGCCACGCACGCATCCAGAGCCCGGGGAACGAGGCTAAATACCTTTTTACATGGTTTACACCATGTAAACCTCCTCTTTTCTAATCTAAACCCTGAAAAATGCTGACCTTTGCAGAACATCACAGACTGTTGATGTAAAGCACGAACAACCATACATTTCACAAATTGTATTTAAGTATTTAATTTTTAAAAATGCACACTTACTAGCACGATAGCCATCTGTTACCTCCGTTTCCATATTCAGGGGACAGGGCTGTAGGAAGATGAAACAACTTATTAGCAGATTAATTCAATCTAGGACCTTAGAGGGCCCATCGAAATGTTTATGTGGTACGGCTGACAGCCCGTATGCAAATTGTTAACGGCAAACCGACAGTCAGTACGTATCAGTAACCCTACTGGACATTTGATATTACGTGATGGTGAGCACATGAAAACATTAAACCTCAACTGTCAAAGAAACGCAGACGTGCAGCTGGAAAACTAACGTACACAGACAAAGTCAAATATTCTGGGACAACCGGTAGGTATTGGTAACTACTGAAATAGCTGTAGGTTTTTAATTGGTGGTCGAATGGGATACTGGCTCTCTTTTTATTTATTTCTGGACAGTAAAAAAAATATATATAATTTTACAAAACATTTTACAGATAAAATTTACCGTTTGTCGGTCAAATGAACTGCAAGAGTACAGGCACCTACCACTTCGTCCTTAAAATAAATGGCCTTTCTGCGATCATACAGGGACATAGTTGTCTGGACTGAATTTGATCGCTTGTTGATGGGTGACCCCGATGCATAATACACAAATACACCAACATCTTTCTCTACAGTAACCACTACAAGTTTAAGCTAACGCGCTACCTATAACAGACAAATGCATGGTCATAACAGCAGATTAGCGACTATTCCGCCGAAAACGATCACGAATGCCAATATGGTGATGGTACGAAATGTGGATTAATACATAGGTCCGTATTTCGCAATATATCTACTGACTAAACTTCTCCAGAACTCTGTTGGAACTTCCCCTGCAGCGCAATCGCAATCCAAAAGAAATGCATGGAAGTTACACCTAGCGTTAACATTTTAGTTTTCTTAGCAGACGCTTTTACCCAATGTGACTTACACAGCTTACAATTTCTACATTCAACCACTTACAGATCTGGATGTTTTACTGAAGCAAATCAGGCTAAGTACCTTGCTCAAGGGTACAACAGCTGGGGTGGGAATGGCAACCCTTTGGTTACAAGCTTGTGACATTAGCCACTGTACCACCAGCTGCCCTGCCCGGAGTTGATCCTGGGAAGCGCGTGCTAAATTAACTGGCCGTCCGAAATTAGTAAACTCAAGAATAAGAAGATACACAAATACCAGTTGACCTGAGCATTTATGGGTTAGTGACCTTCTACCAGTTGACCTTAGCATTTATGGGTTAGTGACCTTCTACCAGTTGACCTTAGCATTTATGGGTTAGTGACCTTCTAAACAACAGTAAGGAGGGATTGGGCAGGTCTGGAGGTGCTTGGCTGTTATGTGACAACGCATATTACATAATCCTGTTTGGATCTGGACCTTATATCATCTAAAAAAACTATTTAAAAATCGTATTTCAACACATTATTTCAGTCTAAATAAAAAAAATGTAAACAAATTATTTCACTGAGTGAAACTGACCTTCCAACTACTTATATCCGTTTAATAAAGTGACAAAACATAGCACTTTTCCCCAAAAGGTAAGACACGATTTCTTCCCAAAAAGAACAATATTGATCAATCTTCTCTTTAAAAAAGGACACGATGGAAAAATACTGAAAAACATTTACCCAGGATATTCTTTTAAGACAATATTCTAAACTGCTCCTGTTTTTCAGGTACGTCATCATTTAATTACCAGAACTCAGAGGGCATTCCTCGTCAGAGAGGTTAGCATTGAGAGACCTTCGGAGTTATGCTCTCACTGTGTTTACCGTCTTTGAAACTGGGTTACAAATCACTTCTACAAATTGCGGGGCTAACAATCTACCAAAACTGTCTTTATCCAAAATCTCCAAAACTTGTATCGTATAATACATGAAACAGAGAAGTATTGTATCAAAACACTGGCCATCCACCTTACAAACACTTTCGCTTATAATTTTTTTGTCTTTCATTGTGCTGTTGGTGAAGCTGTATCTGCAATAATGGCCTTTTCTTGATGCTTACATCAAATGTATAAACCCACATAAATAACCCTCCACAGGTGGATAACGTGGATAATACTCCATGCAAAATTAATAAACAAAAATGTACTTTCTGTCTGTCTGAGATACAATTCTTTATTTTAAACGTCAGATCTTTCTATAGAAACAAATCTGTGTGCCTTGCAGAAGTGGGTCATATATAAATCACGACCAAGCAGGAGTTTATGCCTCTGTAACATTTCAGATTTTCCCAGAGACCCTAGAACACTCCAAATAAACTTCAAATCAATTAAGCCAGTTTAGTCATTGCTATAATACTAGTATTTTACTTGTTGGATCCATATCTTTTATTTATTTTAACTATTATTTATCTAACTGTTCAATCAAACTGAAATGCCGTTTGTATTTCAAGTCATCTTAACATGAGAGATAACCCTTTTCGTTACAAACATAACTGATTAGGCTTGACATTGTTCACCAAAATAATAATATAGCAATGTTGTGTAATAGCAATGTTGTGTAAAAATGTGGTAAAGTAAATCAATTTGCGGAATTTTACCGCTAACATACAAACTAACAATAATTAACCGTCAAAAGCTATGGTGGTCAGAACGACTCCACTCCTCTTAACACGTTGATTTTATCATTATTAATGATATTGACCTAAAAAAACAATAACTGTGTAATAATGCTCCTATATATAGTATTCGGGGGGAAAACTAGAAGCAACCGACATAACATAATCCATTAGCGCGTGCAAAAGTAGTGCTAGCACGGTAGGGTAGCTTCTGATAGGATCGCCAGGCTCCGGTTTCCACCAACACTTAGCGCCACACACGTGCTATAGACTGAACCAGCGACTCACCAAGCAGACAACGTTTTTTAGGCTTTTCTTACACACAATCTGCCACCCTTTCTGGCTGCACTCCTATTGCAATTCGCTTCCAGTTGCTACACAGTTATGTGCCATCTGCAACCACAGGAGCAGATAGATCATTCAATCATCAGCATATGCAGAAACTAAGAAATTGTACCACGGAGGAAGTGTAAGGCACAGTGTCACAAGTTGTCGCTAGTAATATTTTGAAAGGTAAGAAAAGTAAGTAAAGTGTTTTAAACATCCAGATAATTCAATTCCCCCAGTCCAGATGACACTTTACAGCAATAAGGTGACCTTTTGCAACACAAACTGTATCAATGAATTAACAATTAATACATAATTAGTTCAAAAACTTTACCTTGTGTCGTTTCCCCTGAAAAAAAGTTAACCGAAGAGCCTATTAGAGACGCTACCCCTCCTTGTCACAAAGGCGCGATAAAATTAGATATTTCAATTACTGTTCAATATGCTATATGTGCACTAGCTATTAGAGGACTGATTTTAAGAGCGCTGGTTTCAAGGTTTATTTCTTTTCCTTGTATTTTGGAAGCAATCCTGTTTTCAAATTCTAAGTAACTTCTAAGTATGAAACTCTTAGCAGAAAGTGTTCAATTTAGAAGTAACAGGAAACGTGCCAGGTCCCCAACTAGATTTGACAAGGAACAGTGAAGACCTCAAGTGCACTGCCTGGGTTACTTCCTCTGAACCAAACTAGCCTGTCAACTTTTCCACTTCATGCGCGACCCCCCGCACCTGTGGAGCCGTCTTCCCTCTCCCTCGAAGTATTCTTTTATAAGTATACGCTATAAAAAAAAAACACACACAACTCGCCTTAGAAACCTACGCGCGAAGACATTATCGTTATATTCCAGCTACTTAACCACGAGCCCAGAATACAACAAGCAACACCTAGCAAACTAATGAAAAATAACAAAACTGGATCCACCGGTTCCTAAGGAAATGGCCAAAGAAAAAGGAAAGGGAGCTGCCTATTTTTCAATTGGAGCCGAACACTTGGGATCTCGTTGGTCCTCCACAAAAGGGACAACACAATAACAGTAGAATTTTATTTGCAAAGAAAAAGAAACACTTTTCCAATAATTTACAACCGTGAGTATTTTCTGATTACTTATCAATGTATACCTTTATTCAACGCTGATCATTTGTACCCACAATTATCTTAATCAATGAGTTAGCAGGAACGTATGGATCGCTAAGAGAATAAAACGCCTTCTTTGTAGCCGAATTACACTTAAAACTATGACAACCAGTACGTGTTTAATAATAAAGGAAATGTCACACGAACGTAAAAATGCTAAATTCCCAAGCCTTCGAGTACATTAGGCATCTCCGGGGTCATAACTTTGCAGGTATCGCCTATGCAGCACTGCAACAGGTGCTCGGATCACCCCTTCTCGACATGTCATTCTACAAATGTAGTTTTCCGCAGCCACGAACTGCTCGCTGCAATGACAGAATCACCAATTCGTGTGTCACTACGATATATTATTCTGCAGTTCAGTGACGCGTTTGTGTACATGGACTGTCGCAATGATGAGCGTTATTTGCCAGTATCCATAAGATGTTGTATGTGTGCGTGTTATTTTTTTACATTTTACCTTAACAGTGCTGGAGATGAAACGATCCCATCGCTTTAGCCGTATGGCTTAGAAGTGTCACATTTATTGTTTTCCTCATTTATTTTGTGTCAAAACTACATTCTAAGGTATTATATCCGCAGCGGCAGTTAATCCCCCGTTCACTTCCTCCATCTTCAAGGCAGACAAGCAGACCAAGTGGCTATTCTGGGAAGTTGGTCTGGCACAGAGAAACAGATCCGACAGCGCGAGCGGCCGACATGGACTCGGTAATCGATTACTGGACTTTAATGCTCTGCAAGGCTGATTATTTTAAATGTTTAAGTATTTTTACTATATTAATTCAAAATTAAAACCGTCAATATTAATAACAAAAGAAAACGGAAGCCTAATCATTTATACCCTTTATTACTTTCCATGCATAGCCATTGATACATTATTAAGAGGCATTTATAACTTATTAGCTACAGTTCACTATTTTTATAATTGAAATAAAAAAATAGTTGATTGAAAGACAAGCACTATAGGTCATTTTTAAAAAATCACACACAATTTAGCATATATTCACTCATTTATTCAAAATAAATATTTGAAAACGTGCTATTTAAACTACGGTTTCGATTTAACAAAGTTTTTTTAACAAAACAAAAATTTTTAGGACCATGTTACACTTAAACATTATCAACCCTGATTTAAGCACAATCTTGGTTTTATAGAAATTTAAGGAAGTTTCAAACCTAAAAATGTATTGCACATCCTTTTAATTTATTTCTGCCTAAAGTAACTCGTGCCACTTACAATTATTTCGGCCTTTAATCCCTTTCCCTCAAGTTTTGCATTATACATCCACTGAAACCTTCGTTATTTTTTACGCAATGTTGGACCAATCAGATATTATCCGTTTTCTCTAGGACACATATTTCTCCACGGTTCCCTCTTGTGGTCATTGCATGACAAGTCTTCTATAACCTAGTTAAAGACACAAGAAGAACAAAGTCTGATTAAGTTTCACCATTAGGCTACCTGTTTGGACAATAACACACCTTAACCATCAAGGCCGAACATCACCCTGATGTCAGACAGAGTAGCCCACTCACGGCGATTCAGTTGTAAGTTCTGTTTTGTTTTTGGTTACACCAAAGCGGTTGAATGGTGAGGTATCGGAAATCACTGTGATTCCCTTATTCATCAGAATGTGTCCCAAAAGAACTGGGCATTTGAATAATCTTCTTTCTTACTGCATGTGAGATTAGATCCAGAGATCTGCCCAAATCTGGGAAATTAGACTAAAACACATTACTCACGTAAGACTAGTGGTTAAAATACTTCCTTTTTTGGGAGATATGTTCAGCGGATTACAGAAAATACAGACATCAAATAACACATCTAAATAAAGACAGAAATACTTACTTGACGCACACGAGTATGGCATATTTGCAACAAAAAAATATTTCTCTCTTTACCTTAACGATTCCAAAATGAACATTGATCCAAAGTCATACTTATAGAATGTATAATCATTCTCCTTTTATTCATAGAATCAGTGATACGTGCGTTATCAAAAGATAGATTGAGATCATAATATATAGATAAACTGGGGGCACTTAAAGCAGAGGGGTAGCTAGCAGTATTTTAGCAAAAGGATGACATTGCTGAATTACACTTCGGTCAATGCCTTACATAAAACATACATACAGGGCTGTCGTATGTATAAAAACATGAAATCGGCTAATTGGTTATTATCCCTCGAATCTCCCAACCCTCCACTGGTCCACAGTCTCGAATCTCCCAACCCTCCACTGGTCCACAGTCTCGAATCTCTCAACCCTCCACTGGCCTACAGTGTTACCTTGGCTTTCCGACGATTTCGGCTTTGACCATATAACCTGCTAATGTACGTAGATTTACTTACGTTAGCTGTCGGTATCAGAAAACCCGATTAGCGGATTAGATTTATCTAAAGGCGCATGCTTCACATACTGGCTAAAAGCGGATATGCTAGCTTGATTAATGTCAGCGGTTTAGAGTGAATGCAATTTTCTATCGATTATTTATCGGCGATCAAATATTAATTCTATGTATTTAGTCGGTCGAAAGCATGAAAATAAGGTGCCACAGGAAAGGCAGTTTATTGCGCACCATGTGCATTTTGCATTTAGGCAAACAATTAAGGCTTTACATTTGATGACATTGATTAAAATGCTGCTCTGTCAGAAGAATCTGTATACCGAATAATCTATATACACACATGCACACACATTTTTAGTAATGCCAGCTCTTGGATTCATTAATTGCTGTGGGTTGAGGAAACGTTAAGAACTATATTACTAAAATTGGAAATCTATTCCGCAGCTTTATATAAATCATGTGATCTGTACCTCCCCACTAATTTCATTTTGATTCATCCGGTGTCAGCGCGATTACTGAATGGAAATATACATACTATTTAAGTATATCAGGTGCCCAATAGTCCCACCTTCGGCTGGTTGAAATGGG
>JAOYSI010056679.1:0-24626 GCA_025775065.1 Hiodon alosoides
CTCTCTCTCTCTCTCTCTCTCTCTCTCTCTCTCTCTCTCTCTCTCTCTTTCTCTCTCTCTCTCTCTCTCTCTCTCTCACTGTGGGTGTATGTATAGAGAGACACAGTGTAATATATGCTGTATATATATATATATAAATATAGAAAATGAAGTATACTGTGTCTCCCTATATATAACTCATATCCACGGAACTACTTTAGTACTAGTACTCCATTTACCAATGCTGCTATGGTTTCCTGTCGAGATGCTGGACCAGAGCACTTAATCCCAAGTCTGGTAATTAACGGTACAACTGAGAAAACCAGAGCCATGCGTTGTTCACCAGCAGAAGAGCCAGGCATTACAGGCAGCACGCATTCAGCTGATTGACCTCTCACACACAACGGCACCGTACCGCATTACTCGGCAGACAGATGCGCAAGCACATTTACATACAGAAAGACCCATTTCCAGTCACTGGTACTCGGAGGGGAGAATTAAACCAATGCCGTGACCCCGTGGACAGGTCTGCAGCCCTTGACCACACTTGGAGATTGCAGACCATGGGGTAAAAACCGAGGGTAAAAAGGGTGGGAGGAGGAAGGAGGCCGCGGTGGGACAGACCATTGTAGCAGGCAGGAGAGTTACTGTGTACCACCATTCCGTTTCCTGATAACTAGTTACACAAACCTACCTGAAGCTGGTGCTCGCTGTAGATCTACTGAGGTGCTTCTTGCTTCTCATTACTGTCATGACTCTGTTTTGTTACGAGACATTTTTTTGTCTGTTACACACTTGGAAGTTACATTAATTACAAAACAGTACAGGGGCCACTGGGGGCGTTGTGGTTAAGGAAACAGGCATGTGATGGAAAGGTAGTTAAAGTTCTTACCCAGCTGTTCAACTTGACCCCGGTACTTAAGCTGAATTACTTAAATAAATATCCAGCTGTATCATTCAGTGAATGTAGACATGGAGAGCTGTGTGCTCTTTGGAAAAAACGCCTACTAATGATAATGCTAATGTATTTAGAGATGGTTGGGATAAAAACCCCGGAACGACTTCAGGAAATGACTGTTTGAGTTGAGAACTGGACTTTGTGTTGCATCGACCTGGAGATTCTCCTCACAATCAAAATACGCCACAGCGTGTCACACAAGCAGTCCAATATCCAGTCATAACAAGGATTAAATATCCAGTAACTTTGTAAATTTATTACAAAACTAAAGAACATAAAAGACCATAAGGGTAAAGACTAGAAACACCAACATCAAGTGCACACACATGATGTTGGTGTTGAGGAACGAATGGTCTTTTTTTAAACATTTCACAAAGGATGGACCAAAAGCATAAAAATTACTGATGTTTTTCCGCAGCCGATTTGGAATATCTTTATTCCGTATCACGTATGATCAGAAACAGACGTCCAGGAGACTTGAGTTACAGCGTGAACTAGAAGTGGAACTGCCAATGTCTGAGCCAACTTATTATTACATTACCCAGACACCCCGGCACCCTTGTACGTAGTTAGTTGTCATGGAACACCCTAAATATTTGCTATTTTTGATACATTTTTGTTTTTATGACGTTTTCGCCGCCGAATTGGAGCTGGCTGAATGACAAACGGCAGAAAAAGTATTTTCATTTGTATGCTGTAAGCAAAAGGGTAAATTCTGCCACACACTGTCCCGGGAGACCTGTTGTCTGGAGATTGATGCGACAGATAGGGAGTCACATCAGCCCAACTGGAGGCAAAACGCTTCAGCAGAATCCCTGATTCAGAGAGGAGGAAACGGCAGACTCGGAAATGTTGAAACCTTGATGCCTGTGATGTGAATCCACTAAGAAACGGCAAAATTATTTATGTGAACTATTCCTTACATTACTAATTCTAAAATGATTTGCACTGACTTTATGTTTGTTTAAAGTCAGTATATATTCTAACCTCAGGTCTAAGAAGGATAGTGGTTTCTTTTTTATAAATTGCACCTTCAGTCTTTGCATGGCGAACATTATTATCCTGAGCAACATTCACTCTTCCTCCCTCCCTCTCTGTATTTACAGTTGATATCGGAGCCCATGAGTGTTCCAGGGTGTCTTTGTTCTCTCTGAAAATAAAGTTTTTCTAGTTTAGAGGGCAACTGGAACTACTAAATTCATCTAAAAAAAATAAAATAATTTTTTAGGCCCAAAATCATGGCTGTGTTTTGCATGTACATGTAGGGTCATAAACTGGGCAGCCTTGAATTTGCTTGAATTAAATATCTGCATATGAAATGAATATCTGTTAAATAATCCCCTTAGTGATTTTAGCATTAAATACCCTGTGTTAACAGAGGTAATCAGTGGGCCTCATTAGTATAAGTTTTATAATTAGGCTAGATGCACTCTCAATTCCCTGTTCCCTCCAGAATCAATTCGAAGGGAAACATTTGTGCACTGAAGTACCGTTTCATATGAATCCATGGCCCATTGATAGATTAGATAGAGAGTCGTGTTAATGAGGCCTGTTCCTCACATTATTTATTCAGAGTGCCTGAAAATGAGACCCTTCAGCCTTGCGGATATTAACATAAGATAAGTTCGAACCATGCCGTCCCTCAAAACCTCTAAATTCATTACAAGGAGATGGGAACCTTTTGGATACATTTGGTGGCCCCCAGTGAAGAAAAATGGGTATGACAACTAAATTGCCCAAGTGTTACTTTATATGGCCAGATTGTGCAGGCTGCATAATACACAAGGCACTACTATGCGTAAAATGAAAAATTGGAACCAATTGTGTTTGTCGTTCTCTTAAATCTGGTGTTCCCAGTTGTGCTTCTGCCTCTCGGCTCATCGCTGCCACCACACATGGGGAGGGTGAAGCGGCGAACTCCAGATCATAGGGCGGTCTAACACACTAAACCGCTCGAGGACCTTGGAGGTAGATTTAAAAAAAAAAAAACACATGAACAATGTCAGCTTTGACTAAATGGACCTGAATCTTTAACGTAGAATGTTTTTTGGTTTCAGTAATGTCACCTCCGAATCTTTCACCTGCATCAGCTTGTAACATGAGTCATTTAAAAAAATAATGAGAATGAGAGAGCAATTTTCCTGGGGTGCACAGATGGAAAAATATCTTCTAAAACACATGCTCCTTTGCTCTGCTAAGAGTCTGTCAATCATTTAGCAATTTTCTGCTTTTGGGCAATCCCTGTTCGCTTGTGTTGCATTCCTTTTATATTACTTAATCTCAAACATTCTTCTCAAATGCCAGGAGTTTTCATTTCATGAGATGCCAAAAAGGCACTAAACCACAGAAATCTTAAACAGATATGAGGGTAGCCTTACTGTGTGTACTTAATGGAGGTAGCGTTAGTACTGTGCTCAACTACACAAAATGTAGCCTTATGCACTGGCAAAGGCATTCGACTGTGATGGAACCTCAGGTTTTTTGATTTACTGCTCCCAGTGAATTTGGCTTCTGGTTGTTCATGGATTCAGGTCTTGTTATCTACCCCGTGTGGTTTGAGTCGGTGAAAATCTCTCCAGAACCCCTCCCACTACGGATTTCCCAGGCTGAACTGTCTGCTATAACCCCTAGTTATCTCCCTAAGGGTCTTGCTTGGGTTCAGCTATATAATAAACATTAATAAAGCTGCTAGTTAACGCTGAACATTTATTCAAAACAAAAGTAAGCAACGAAAAAACAAAACAAACAAAAAATCAGACACTGTGTCTAAAAAATATTTTAATGTAATTGTAAAAATACCCAGCAAAAGGAATGAATTCAACACAAACAGCTCAGATGCATTTTATTACATTTTATTACATTTTATTATCTGTTCTTTCAGGTATCGCACCCATCCTCCGTATGAACCTGTTGTCAGAGGACTTTTAGAGATGTGTCCAGCAGTCGAAGGTTGACATTTATAAATCTTTCCTCAGGGTATGATCAGGGTAACTGCTTTTTGAAATGGTTTGAAATGATTATATGGATCTCAAAAATATAAATCAGTATTAAGTATTAGGGTGTGTTGAAGCTGAAAAGAAAAAAGGGGACTAATCAGTGAAGAACTTGACGGAAAACGATAGTTTTCGTGTTATTTGTTTTGCGTATTGGAAACGCAATTGAGTTGAGATATTGTGTTATCCAGCAGGGGTCACTTGGCAACCAGTAAAAAACATTAAAATTCTGTATTCGTCCTAGAAAAGGTTTTGGCTTGGAATAAAGTTTTGGTTTAGCATTGGTCTGCAGGATTTATTGGCGCTGCTTAAAAATCTCTAAGAGGCTTAATTCAACTAGGCTAATAAATGTACTTGGAATTTTCTAATTCCAAATTTAATTACAGGAACTTGTGAAAAGTAGCTATGTTTTGGGTTCTGTTTTATTTGCTGTTTATCTGACGACCCCGTGGGGTGTTTTGCATCCAATTTGCAGCACTAGTTGATCTTTTGTGACCTGAATATATATGAGTAAACTTGGTTTTGGATGAAGGCCCTAATGTGGTCCTGTGCAATGAGCGGCCACATTATTAGCTACACTTACTAAAAAGCACCCCCAGACCCCTGCCCCCCTAAAGGGTTGTTGTTATTGAACAAACTTTAGAAACCCTTCAGATGACTCGAGCTAACAAATGCTAATGCTAAAGTCACAACGGACTCCATTAAGAGAAAAAAGATTTTTTGACCCAGAACGTTGCAGTTGTTTTGAATCCAAGGGGAAGTCAAACACAATACAGGAATATAGAGGAAGTATGAGACTAAATAAATAAAAGGCACCAAATAAATCAAAATGTAAGAAATAAATCAATATATTAAATAATTATGACAAAATGGTGGTGTGAATCTGGGTTTTAGGAATTGAGATCTTAAGCGCATGCCTGAATGTGATGTCTAGGTTCTTGAAGTGGGAGGATTTTTATGTAATTGAAATTTCTTGAGAATAAAGAGGAGTGCTTCATGGAAACATGGTGGTGACATAGTGCAGGGGAGTGTTTCCAAGTGACAGATCACGAGAGTAAAGAAATGCTCAGAGTTCTGCTTGGGGAAAACTGCTTCTTCAATTTGGTTGCTAACTCGTGAAAACCTGAGTCCTACGTGAGCGCCATTGCTGTGATAGTGACTGTGCAAGAATAGTTCCCTTTTTTCGCTGGAGCCGAACAGACATAAGGTGCTTCTGGGGGACGATGGAGTGGATCAGAGAATGCGCGGTCTTCGCTCGGGCATTCAGGTGCGTGCAGACGACTGCTTCCCTTTTTCGTGACCCACTCTAATTAGACAAAACGACCCGGCTCTTTTGACGGGCGGAGTGTTGTAATTGGATTTTCACAGAACATCTCAGCTTTCAACAAGATCCTTGGTTGTTTCCAACCTTTTAGGCTGTCAGACTCAACAAAGATTTTAGGAAAATGATCAGAAATGCCACCGAAAGAAACATATTTAAGAATTCTATAAATTATATCCAACTATAACTGATACAAAGTTCAAAAATTTACAGACATTGGCTTTTTAATTAAGCTACTTGGGTGTTCATGAAGTAATACTAATTTGAACTTTAAGGGCTTATGCCAAACAGACAATATATAATATGTATATATACTGTATATATATATTATAGTGTACGGGTAAACTACTATGTAGCATACCCCTCTTGCTGCATTTCCTTACCTTTGCCATGGACCCACAGAATATAATGCCACCGATGCATTTTTCTGTTTACTGGTGAAAAAATAGTTACATATATATAGTTATATTCTATACCTCTCTACTTTGACAATACTCTGCACTATTTGATCCTCAGCACTCCACTGACCTTTACTTAACAGGCTAGGGCCAAAGAAATGCTTTACATTCACCCTGGCGTATCTCTGGGGCATCTACTCCAAACCGAGGCCAGGCACGCGCAAAGAGTTCCTGGTGCTCCTGCTCCTGTGCTCAGCAGTGGCTACAGTGGCCGTCGTCCTCTTCCATCACTGGATGTCAGGAGCCTTGACATTCGGCACGGTGGCCTGTGTCTGCGGCGCGGCCTTCCTCCTCTTGTTCCTGGTCCACCCCTTCCGCTGCGCGTTCACTGTCATTCTGCCCACCCTGGGCACCAAGCAGGGGCGCAAGCTGATCATCTCCACCGCCACAATGCTCCTCATGCTCAACACTATGCCCAACATCGGCGCTAACGTCAGCGTTGCCACGCACCTCATGACATGCACCTCCGACGGCCTCGCTCAGAGCCTCGTCAACTCCACAGCGGTCCTGAACCGGGCCAAAGTGGAACTCATCGCGGAAGCTATGAAAGTGCCGGATTTTGAGTTTCACCGCACTTTGAGAGACTTTGATCATTTCACTTATATAAACGTGTCGGGTGTCAAACAGAGGTTTGACACTGTGAGCCAGCATATTGAAAATAACTTTTCTCATGCCAAACGTGTCCTGGAGGAAGCTAAACTAGTCACAAACAGAATTCTAGCTGTGTTTTTCATCATGTATCTGTTTTTTGAATCAGCTAGCTACTTGAAATCATATCTGAAAAATGTAAAGTTTGACAACATATATATTACCAGGCAACTTGTACGTATGGCCTGCGAAAACGGTATTCAAATAGACCCCAGTAATATGAAAGGTATGGTTAATTCTACTAGTTTTACAATATCTCTACAGGAATTCCAAACATGTGTCCCTCGCATAGTGGTGGTATCTCTTTATTTAATTGTGACAGTATTAATGATCGTTTTGGATTACACCGTGTACCATCTAGTCACAGCAAGTATGCCATGGATTTTGGGCATTCCCACAACGTCCATCTACATCACCTTGCAGTACGAGGTAGGCACATTTGTGTGAAGAAGACATGGATATGAATTGGAGAATGCTGGTTTAAAATCTGCAGGTTGAATCTGGATCCTTCCATTTGCTAAATGTGACCCTACTGGTGGAGACCAGGGTAGGGTTGTTTGGCCTATAGTATGTTCAATATGAACAATTGGGAGACAGATTGGTTGCCCTAACACACTGCTCTAGGTAGGTTGCGGGAAGAATAATTTTTTTAATGTTCCATTAAATTTGTGAACATTATATTATAAACAAGGGATGGGCTCACAATATAGTTATGTTTCTGTATTCACTTATGAAAAAAATGGGAGTAAAGAGGAGTAAAGCCTAGACAGTGAATACCAAGATTAAAAAGTACAACAGCGTTCTGCACTACCTGGGTGTCTGTTTTCCTGGCAGGTTCGGTCCTGCTTTCTCTTCGCTGGCCTGTTGGAGCTGAACTGTCAGACGGATGTCCTGGTGGATTTTCAGAAGCGTTACTTCTGGAGCTTCGGCACTGAGCCAGGACACTGCCGTGCGAGGCCTTCGGAACCTGACAATGGCATCGTTTACCTCCTGGGGCTACTCTTCCTGGCAGCCTATGGCACGGTGCTCCTCGAGGTCTACGCCAAGCGCAGCCGCAGGGCCGTGTGTTCTTCCTTCTTCAAAGCGCAGGAAGAGAAGAGAATTAATCGGCTTTATTGCAAAATATTGTCCAAGCAAAAAAAAAAGGGCAGTGTTTTTGTCATAGAGGCCACAAGAGGGCGCAGCTGCGACTCTAATGCCAGCAAGACCTAAATACATCTTGGAGCTTGCTTGATATCTTGTCCTGCTGATCGGGGGCCAGTCCTGTGAAAGCTTACAAACAATTAACAGTCTGACTTTTTAAATGCCTTAGTGTTGCTTTGGAATAGATTTTCAAAGTTACTGGAATAATGGTGCATTAGTAGTTTAGTTGAGGTTTAACAATTTATCTTTAGATGAATGTTAACAAGTGAATGACTTAAAATCTAATTCTAATTTCACCACAAAAAAGAAAAAGAAAAAAGAATAATAAAAAAAAGAAGAAAAATTGTGGTTGAAGTATTGAATGTGTGACCAAAAGGTAGTAGAAGTTCAAAACCCAAGAACAGCTGTTGTATTTTTGAACACGGTACCAATTTTATTTAACCAGCTCTGTGCATTTGTAAATTATATGAAATCTGCTCTAAATAAAGAAATTTACAAAACAGATATACATTGAGTGGCCTTATTATTAGGTTTATTATGCTGTTTAAAGCAGGTAGGCAGGTACCAATGGTGACGGAATTCATAGTGTAATGGACAGGCTGAAGGATCTAAGCAGATTTGAATGCAACATGGTAGAGTTACACCCTGGTATGAATATCTTGGAAACAGCAACCCTGGGGGTGTGAATTATATAAATACCGGTTCCTGCTGTATCACACAGCTGGGAGGACCAGGATATGGAGAAAACCACATGAGTCCATGGAGTATGGAGTCAATGGATCTGTCCTGTCCTTTGTCAACACTGCAGGCTGGTGGTGGTGTGAAGGCTGCCACAAAGAGCGATCGGCTAAGGGTAACCTTGCTGACCAGCCGGCTCTCCCTGCTGATTCCATGAAAGTGGGCCAGAGATGAGGGAGGGGGCCATTTTCAAAGCACAGGTGTCGGTTTTTATCATGAACTGAAGCAGAAAAACCATTTCAGTCTGATGGCAATTGAATAGTACAGTCCACAGCTGGAATGCAATATTAACGTCATTCCTTAGTTTTTCCTCTTAACCTTGAGTAGGTCCCCTCATTTCACATTCTCCCACTGTATCGTCCTCTATCACTGCTTTATTGCTGCTCGCCCTCTTCATGACCCTTGTGCCCCTTGTGTAAAATGGGGCAACGTAAAACAAAGCTGGCCCGCCAAACTTGAATTTACAAGGAATCCACATCTCCCAGTACACACACGGTGAATTTCAATTATTGTCTAACCAAAATATAAAGGACGCTCTGCACACTGGTACAGATTTCCTCAACAAACCACGGAGATCGCATTTAAATTACTCATAAATCTAGGAGACCAGACTTTGAATTTGAATATGAATTTATTGTGAATACCACCGCAGTATTTACAGCTGATAACGCTGGTGACTTAGACACTGCTGCCTTACTCTATGTCTAGCTTCCTTCTTGCCACTCCTCCATATAGGTCCAAGTATCTGAGCTATTGTTGACACATGGAGTTTCTCCCATCACAGCCAAGGCACGCTGTCTTTTAGTCAGCCTTTTGGTGGCTTCTCGGATGGCTTACCAATGATTTACTTACCTGCTCCGTTTTGGAGGACAGCCTGCTCTAAGCAGATTCGGGGTTGTGCCGTATACCTTTTTTAAGTGATACACTTGTGGAATATTTTTACACCCATCCCCTGATCTGTGCCTTTCCACAACTTAATCCTGGACATCTTTTGCAATCTACTTGGTCTTCATGGTAGCATCGTGCTTCAGAGACAGATGTATTAAATCATGCAAACCTTTTTATCACACACAGACAGATCATTGTGTGAATCATGTGGGACATGGGAAGCAGTTAATATTATTTAGCAGTGTTATGGCGTGGGGGCTGAATACTAAATTCCGGCTTTTCCGGGACTTCTAATTTATTTCTTCTCAGTTTCACACATTGAAAGTGTTGAGTAGGTTATCTAGATCAGTGGAAGGGGAAACCAATTTAAATACCTGAAGTTTTCAGATTGTTAAACAACAAACGGAGAAAACTTTGATTTTACATTTATACTTTTGTCATTTAGCAGACACTCTGATCTAGAGCGACGTTTAAAAAAAGGGTCAATGTGCAATATTTAAAAGATAGCAAGCTTTGATTTGTTATTTCTCTAAAAGTACTGATACGCATCCTATTAGATAATGAGAGCACTGCTTGTATTTCCACTCAGCTCTCCTCTTCTCTTTATAAGATATCAAATATTTGCTTTGTGTATTTTACCTCATCTGACTGAGAAAAACCCAGGACATATATATGTAATATGCTTAATTCAGATCAATCACCTTGGCCAAAAGAAACTTAAGAAACCTGCATACATATATGCATATTTGTGTGTGTCTGAGTGTGCATGTGTATGTGTGTCTGCCTGTGCATATTTGTGTGTGTCTGTGTATACATATTTGTGTGTGTCTGAGTTTGCATGTGTATGTGTGTCTGTGTGTGCATATTTGTGTGTGTCTGTGTGTGCATATTTGTGTGTGTCTGAGTGTGCATATTTGTGTGTGTCTGTGTGTGCATATTTGTGTGTCTGTGTGTGCATATTTGTGTGTCTGTGTGTATCCCATTTCAGATCATTTCTAGAGATACATTTTTTCATGCCAAATTATTTTTGGCGGCTATGTTATTATCCAGAAATGCTCATAACATCAAGGCACATAAGTGACAAAATGAAGTCTCAAAATCTTGCTCTTATAAGATCTGTTACAAAGCTGAGCATCCTGAGTGAATACTCAATATCATGTACTTCTGAAACCAATGGACAGAACAATTAAAATACAGGTATATGATTATCTTTTCATTCACAAATATCACAATTCTTCATTTCAACAATACAAAGTGATTTTATGCAGTAAAACAGGGCAAAGTTGGCAAAGCCAAGAAACTAACAGAAACTATCATTCAGATATGACGACAACCAAAAACTAAATTATACTGTTAAAATCTCTATAAATACATTTGAAAGCAAAATATATAAAGGTATACAGTCTTGTCCTGTTAAGGAAATTACATTGCACACAACTTATCCCCAGGATAAGTTGAGACTTAAAGTTTAAAATGGTACAAATTGGCTTTAAATTACAGGGGGAGAAGGGAAAACAGTAATTTCATAGCTATGCTAAAGAAAGGAGAAACAAAAAAAATCAAGTCTTGTTATTTATTTTTACCCAAATACAGTTGGCAATAGATTAGTCCCCGGTGAAGTCTGACCCATATTTTACATATTCTCGATTAGAGAGAGACAAAGGGAGTGAGAGGGGCGTGTCCGCGTTCACCCAGTGGCGTTGAGGTATGTGACGGTGAGGTTGGGCGCAGCCCCGGCGTAGTGCGTGGCGTTGACGGGGCGCGCCCAGTCTGGGTAGGTGGACAGGCCGAACATGTGCATCCCCCAGGTGTTCACGGCCAGAGACACCGACAAGACGCCGAGGATGTTCATTATGGAGCCCGTTTTCACCTGGGGGAAAGACAACGGTCATGTCGTGGCCCACACTGCCAGTTTACTCATCAAATGCTGTAATACCTCGAATATGCGATTATGTGATAAAGTTTTGGTGCGACAAACTATGGATTTATTACCACCGTTCTATGACAGAAGCAAAAAATAATGTGAAATAATAAAATAAATAAATAATACATTTATATTTAATAAACACGACCAAAATAATAATAATAATAATGTGCCACGTGATGGTCTCTTTGTGACTTCTTTTGCTTTAATTTGTGGAGCTTTTCGACAGCACTATTGAGAAGATATTCACTTCATTGTAAACAGGTGTTACTTAACGGTGTCCATCTTTATTTGTTATACTGTACATATTAAAGACGTGTGCTTACATTGTAGAAAGGCTGAGAATGCATCCTCTTTGCACTGAAGCCTCAGGACTGTTTCATACATCAGCTCCATGTATCAAGGCATTGCTGTCTCTTTTGATATCAGTAATGAGGCATTGCTGTCTCTTTTGATACCAGTAATGAGGTATTACCATGCCGTGTAATATTAAGGGAATATCTTGACCAGCTCCCTAAAAACTGTGAAGTCGTTCCCTAGGGTTGAGAAAAAAGTATGACCGGAGTATGGTTGCCTAGCTCTTCAGTTTGTCTTTAGTTTCTCTTTTCAGGTGATGTTGCATTGTGTGCGGTAGTTAAGGGACCCGGGATCCATTCCCATTCAGACACCCTGTCTGCCATAACACTTGAGTTACCTAAGCTGTATATAGCTTGCCCGTTTTCTCCGATCATGCTTGTTAGTACAGTTTTATCCTGCAAAAATGGCCCCAATTTCTCTGTGGAAATGTTTGCATTCATCAAAATCCTTTCATGTTCTGAAAAGTACCATGGCAGTGAAAAGCACCAGACGAAAAAGAATGGGGCAGACTAAAAGCGGGAAAGGCAGGGCGTACCATGTCCTTGACCATGAGGTGCCCTGATGCAAATGCGATGGAGTTCGGCGGGGTCGATACGGGCAACATAAAGGCAAACGAGCAGCCGGTTGTCGCAGGGATCATAAAGTAGAGAGGGTTCACATGAGCATGCAGAGCCTGGAGGGAGAGGAAGAGACACACAGTTTTCAGACAAACTTCTGGCCGTAACAATCGCCATTTCACAGATAACACTAGCTTTTGTGATAGAATAAGCTTTCCTTTGTCCAGAAAGGCAGGCATTTTTGTTACTAATTTACTTTGAAAATACAAAGAAATTGACTTTTGTTGTTTAGTAGTCTTATGTTCGTAACCTAGTCAACTATGGCACATTCGTAGTAAAGAGTGTATTATCGAGCCCATATTTAACTACACAGAATCGAATGTTCACAGCTGTGCAATGAGTAGTTACTCCCTACTGGTTGGTTAATGAAGCATAGAGATGCATGTAACATTCAATGAGCAATGTATTTCCTAACGTGGCTTTGAATATTTTCCCAGAAATGTTTTATTTATTTTTTTAACAAACGGGCTATGGGTTGATTCTCTGCACTCCCTCAAACATCGATCCAGTGCTGCAGCCTGAACTCAAACAAGGCACAGAAGAGCCAGAGGAAAACCTTGACCACTGGGTGGAGAGATAACACGGTGACCTCACCAGTTCTGCTATGACAGGCAGGAATATGATGACGGTGGCCGTGTTGCTAGCAAACTCGGTGAAACACGCCACGAAACCGGTGATCAGCACGACGGCCATGCTGGGCGGGACCCCCGCCAGTGGCCGGAGGTGCTCCCCGATCCAGGAGGCCAGCCCCGACTCCTGCACCACACAGGGTTAGAGCTCTGTTAGCATCCCTATCCCCTTAAAGTGCCTTAAAGTGTGGGGTAAGGAGTAGGCAGGCCCCCACAAGGCAAGGTTCATTGCTGGTGAAGTAGCTGAGACAAAAGGACACCCGATCTGACCACTCCCTCTCTCGTGTTGTACAGCGCGAGAAGATTCAGTCAGATGTTCGCACAAATGTTACCTCGCATCCTTTTGCCATTGCAAAACCCCCACCGAGAAGCAAGATGATGTTCCAAGGAACAGAGTCCTGTGCTTTTTTCCACGACAACAGCGGGACATATGACGTATTCGGTGCTTCGGAGAGAAAAAAAACAAAGATAGAATCAGTTATTTGAATTGTAAAAAAAAAGGAAACGAGTAAACATCATTGACAGTGAGGGCCTTTACATCCGGGGATTAGGCCGTGAGATTGAG
The DNA here is from genome assembly GCA_025775065.1 of Hiodon alosoides. Lineage (NCBI taxonomy): Eukaryota > Metazoa > Chordata > Actinopteri > Hiodontiformes > Hiodontidae > Hiodon > Hiodon alosoides. The sequence continues at coordinate 13,219 of JAOYSI010056679.1, forward strand.
TCTTTTTTTTCTGAAGGGCTTAGTCTCGTGAGTGCCCGACTACGGCTCACAGTGTGAACCAAGTGTGAGGCTCGGAGAGTAAATGCATTTTATGCTTGTGTTAGCTAGCGCTTTTTAATTTTTAACAGGTGGAAACCAGACGCTATCTGTCACTCTACTTAAACCAGCAGCCTGACACATGGCTGAACACCAAACTTTTGACAATTGTGAGGTGGGGGTGGCGTGTGCTCACTTTTTGAGCTGTGTAAAGACACAAAAGCCTGACGCAGCGATCATTTTCTCGGGCGTACACCAGAATGGACAGAGTGTGCACAGAATTTTGCCAGATTAATATAATCACATAAACAGAGGGCCCACAGTTCCAACACACCCCACGACTCCTCTCAGACCTCTTAATCTGAGTCATTAACATTCCCAAGATTATTCACACTACGCCACGTTTTTTGAAGCAAAAAATGTAGAAACCTGTTTTTTTAATCAAAAAGAAAAAAGTGTTATATTGTACACAAAGTTATAATGAAATTTAATTTTAGAATGTTTTCGCCGGTGATGTGAGCGGATTGACTGCAATGCAAATTGAATACAAACAGCTGTCAGTAGGAAAATTACTCACACTTAAAGTCAAACCACCATCTGAAGGAAGGCCTCTGGGAGGGGAAGAAGAATAATATGGACACTATGATCACTCCGGTGACAGCGTCTGACACGTAACTACAGCAACGTTCACACAAAAAAGGGGGGAAAAAGAGGTTCTCAAACACTACTCACACTAAAACAAGGCATACAGACCCAGACTATTATTAAGTTACAGCGGGTGAAGGTGACCGGGGGAGGGGGGGTTCAAAGGGTTCGTCGCGTTGAAGAAAAAAAGTGAGTGGTTCTGACAGGCCTGTTACCTAACACCATAACATAATTGCACTGGACTTTTATACTTTTAGTGTTTTAGATTAAAACTATTAAATATATTTAATTATCATCGATCGATTAACTAAGAAATGGCAAATATTACAAGTTCACGCTTAAACAACTATTTAGACACCATATACACCATATACATATACTATGTTGTTAGACTCATAGAGTTGTTTAAATAAGTAAGAGTATAGACTATGGTTTTGAACTTGATTTCTGTCAATAATTATTGGCAGATAAAATGGCACAACCTTGCTGGTATCTCACACAGGCATGACGCTGTGAAGAATGTGAGGGTCTGTAGGCAGAACAAAATCTTCACCTACCCCTTGCTGAAAAATCTAGACCATCCAGGAAAAAATTTGGGATCCCTTGTGAACAGAAAAAGGGCAAACATAACGAAAAAAAACGAAATGGATCCTTCAGCAAACCTGAAAGAAAAATAATATAAACAGTAATGGAATATGTCAAGATGTCTACCTTTTAAATTGGATATAATACCCAGGGTGCAATGGGAAAAAATAACAGGACTGTCTGAATTAAGTTTTATACAATTTAACCTGATATAGACTGGGACCAAATAAAAACCAAGTCAGCCCCCTGATCGTATTTAATAGCTTGTATTAACTAGCGATTCAATACAGTTATGTCTTGAGTCAGATTAGCAGGTTGCAAAAGTTTTGATTTGGTCCCATCCAAAATGCATGAGGTTTACAACAGCGTACTTCATTGGGCCGAGTTTTCTGTAGTCCTCATCAATCACAGCTTCTGCCCTGGCCTCTGCCATGGCCCTCTGGTCCTGCTTCCTTACACAGAGTCTGCACAGCAAGAGGGGAGAAGAGAAACTTTATAATCAGCAAAAAAAAAACAGCATTGCTAAAACACAATGATCTGTTATTACAGTTATCTATATTTTTTCTCAAGCTCTAAAGTGTTTTTAAGTGTGTTGTATTCCTGAAAACGGCTTGGAAAAAGTGGCCTAGTTGGTCACTCCCGTAGTTCCTGTTTTCTGGATTATGACTAGGTTCCTTTATTCCTTGCAACAATTTTCCAAACAACTTTTTTACTTCAAATATTGAGGACGGGCTACATAGAAAGCACCTATCTGCTCAATAAGACTCACGTTTGCTTATGACAGTTGTTGGTAGCTATTCCTTGTTCATTGACACATTGATTAAGTAACTGCTCTTGAGACCAGAAGGCTTCAGGTTCCAATCCCAGAGGTGTCGTTTGTTTTTCATTAGAACCAAGCACACAAATGACTTAATAAAAATGGTCTACTTAATGAATAGGTGCAATTGTCAGTGGACAGGGTAACCATGTCACCAAAGGGCATAATGCTACATTGATAAACGATTTACAATTTAACACCTCTTCCATTGACAAGAATCATAAACAGCAAATATCATAGCTTTCGGTTGCAAATAGTCATTCAGTTTGGGCCTCCACACATTTTATCCTGTTTAACAACAACAGAATACTTTTTTAATACCTTCAGGCACGTGCCAGTGAGTTGCTTGTTCTTTAGGGCTGCGTTTGAAATTTTGCAGTTCTTACCTGGTGTTGAGGCCTCCGTACAGGAAGGAGATCCAAATCCATGCCAGGAACAGAAAGAACATCATGAGGGGGAATGCAAACACAAACCAGGAGCCGAAATTGATGAGGTCACAGTCCGGGAAGTAGCTGCAACACAGCCACGTCACTGTCACACAGAGACCACCAGGGGGCGAAGTAAACCAATCATTCTGCTCATGTTAACTCTGACAGACAATGGAATGAGTTTCCAATCGGAGCAAAGACTCTCCACAATCAATTCCCAAGAAATATAATCTTAAAACACTTGGCTGTGCTGATTATTCAACAAGGGTTCCATGCAGTCCAATACAATAGAAGGTAAATCTGCAATGCTGGTGAATAGAATGAATAAATTACAATCCTAAGGATAACAGCTCTAAAAAAAATGGGCTGTGTGGCTAAACAAAAATGCACAAATTTCACTTTTCAGAAGGAGAAAATTCTCAGAATAGTCGCATTACAAATAGCTATGGAGATAAAAGTATAAAATAATTCACTATGTTTAACTTCCTGAATAAGAGGTTCTCAACATTAAAGTCAAGCTTATTCACCCAATATACCAACGTAATTGATGTATTAACAAATAAACAAACTATCCATAGTTGCTTAGGAAGGTATTTATCAAAAAGAATCATAATGGTTAAGTTTCTAAAGTTAGCAATCTTCAGTTGCAATCTTTTAAATAATATTTTCAGACAAGCAAATATATGTGAGAAATCGGTCCTATTTAATAGGAACCATTGGCGTGAGCATCCCATCCCTGCGGGTGCCGCCATAGGGTTGCCATTGTGTTTTTAAAATGGTCACAGAAACCATAAAAACAATGCAGTTTCACCCAGCAGCGAGTGTAGGGAAGTGGCCAGACGTCCCTCCTCGCTACCTTTTGAGCTGTCCCACGAGGATGAGGTTGGGGGCCGTCCCAGTTAGTGTGGCGGTTCCTCCAATGCTGGCCGCGTAAGGAATGCAAATCAGGAAGCCCTTCCACACCTTGAGCTGGTATTCTGACTCGATCCTGACCTCAGCCGGAGTCCGCCCCTCGAACCTCTGCATGCCATCCCTACTTTGGGGGGCATTGACACAGGTCTTCAGCATGAGAGCGCTTTAGAAAACCGTCAGCTGAATATGTTAAGACAGCGTTAACCTTTGCTAGGAGTGACTGATGAATAGAGCGCCCCACCCACCCGCGGTTTAAAGATGCAAACTCTGACTTTCTTACCTGTCTTCTACTGTCAGTATTTGTTTTTCTGAGGTCAAAGCGTGCAGCTTTACTTGTGATAGACCTGCTGGGTGTAAAAGTGGACAGTCAATGTAGGCTGGGGGAAATACCAGTCGCCACTTCAGGAGCGCAAAACTTTTTATTTTGGTATGCTTTCCCTCTGGAAGTGAATTCCCTCAGGTTTATACAAACAATTTCTATCACCATGTTATAAAGGATTACATGCTTAAGGCTATGGAAGGAAAGAAGATACTTTGCAACCCAGCATATCATTTCTGAAGGACCAATTAGTTGTTTGCTAGACTCAATACGAGTCTTATTGGAACATTGTCTAACTAGAATCATTAAGAAGACACATGATGGAACGCAGTTGTGCAAAGTTCATGTGCGGGTTTAGATATTAAGATTTTGCCTGTGTGCCTGTTTCAGCCAAAACAATCCTAATTTTAAACTTAACAATTTACGCTGAATGACGTGTTTCTTGCCAAACAACAAATCAAATTGCTAAGTATTCAGGGAGGTAGTCAGGCGTTCTACTGGCCTGGCTGAATTGGCTGTAAAAAAAAAAAAAAATCAACTACACCCGTCACGCAGAAGACTAACAGCAGTAATGTCACGCTGTTCAGGCAAATAGCAGGACGTCGCAGAAAGATAATGACCACCAAAGATAGAATCATATTTCCTAGCATAGACCATACCATGGGGTGAATGCAACTTAAAAGATTGAATTACTCCTAAAAACTAATTTACATTAGCTAAAGTTCCCGTGGTGGCGGATCTTGTTCATTAAAGCTTTTTTTTAAAGAATAAAAAACAGAACTCACCCTCTGTCTCTTCCGTGACCTTGCAGTTTTCCTTCAGCGTCTCCAGGTCTCCAAAGAGACTCTCCAGGATGGCGTTGGCGATTGGGAGCATCATGGCCGTGGTGGCCGTGTTACTGAGCCACATCGACAGGGAGGCGGAGGTGATCATCATGCCCAAAATTAGCCTGGCACAGGTTCGGGGGAGAGAGAGGGTCAGGCCCGTCCAACAGACATACGCATTTAATCCCAGACTGAAACAAGTGCTATGAAATATGCCATCATGATGCACCCGGCCCTACTGGAAACAGAGGATGTGCAAACATATGCTGATTTGTAGTTTCAATGATGAAACTATGCACAACCATACGTGCATGTGAGAAAGTTGTAGGACAAATGTCAAAACAGTAATTGTAGTGAAAGGGGAGGGGAGTCCCTTACTGGGCTGTCACTCAATCTTTTCAGTTACAAGAGGAGAGAAATGTTTCTCCTTTTTTGTCCCATCTGAAGTGAATAAACAAGTAAAGACACTTTAGAGGGCCCAGTCACTCGTAGCTCTCAATATGTCCCCATCGATGAGCATTCTCGTCACTGGTTTACCAGGACTATAAATTATTGGACAGCCTTATTGACTGTCAAAACTTTGCACTGTAAAGAAGTACCACACCCTTTGAAGGGTACAGGCTGAATCACAGATTCTAAGAGGTTTTAAATATGAGAGGAACACCCGAGACCCCCACAACAGCCGTGGGTGTGCTCACCAGGCTGGCTTGACTCCAACAATCTTTAAAACCTTAAGGGCTATCCTGCGATGAAGGTTCCACTCCTCAATGGCTGACGCCATGACAAGCCCACTGAAGAAGAGGAAGTTGGTGTCCAGGAAGTACTGGGAACAGATTTCCTTGGAAGGCAGGATCCCCATGGTGGGGAACAGGCAGATAGGCAGCAGGGCAGTGACGGCCAATGGGAGGGCCTCTGTGCACCAAAACACAGCCATCAGCAGTACCACATATAGACATTTTCCCTCCTGGAAAGAGAAAAGGAAGCTGCCAATTTGAACTCCCTGGATGTTTCAAATAGCATCTGATCAGAAAGCAATTTAGATACCTCTGGAGACCAAACAATTTGGAATTTTCTATTATGCTAATATATCTCGGCTCGTCGCTACGAAACCAACCACCACACTCTGGGAAAGCGAGGAAATATTGTCGGCCTCCTCTGATTCAATTGCCTTCAAGTCACAAATCATTGTACCCACTGCAGGCCATAGAGCATGAAAGAGAGGTTCAGCGGCATTTGGATCGAATGCGAGAGGCATTCTTGATGAGACCCGGGAAGCCAGCAGTTGTTGGTCATCGATGAGTCAGAGTAACTCTGCTACCCGTTCCAGCCCAGGTGACGCTGACTGTGCAAATTCTGTGTGCTCTAATTTAAAACCTGCAAATTCCAGGTTTCTGTGTATGAACCACTCAGGAGCTTCTTTTCAAATAAAATGTAATGGATTTTTTTTTTTCCAAATGTATAGAAGGGAACAGGCTCTCACTTTAGCTTTGTGTCAGCTTTATTTAAAGACTCTACCTCTGTTTGTTTGAGTGAAGTTGTTAAGAAGCCCTTAAAAATCACCAGACATGGATCAGGCAAAATGCACTGTTGAAAAGTTGAAAAGAGAAAGCTAAGCAACATTTGTTTTTTAAATCTCACAACTAAGTCATAATCGCCGGGGTATTTTCGTCAAGCGGTTCATAAAAACTGGGTGACTGTTTTCGACAGCAAAACTGCCTTAATTCACGCGCTGAGCAACGGGTGGCCACAGCCACTAACGTTTTGATAATTTACTAGGAAGCACCGTATTAACTAATGATGTTGAATAATTGTATTTGATGCGTTATAAAAACAGTATTACACGCAAAATCCGCCCTATATTTGTCAGTGTAAATGTCGGCCGTCAAGACGAGGTAAATTAAATAATAGGTTCCAGGTAACGTGGACGTTTAAAATATATCCTGACATATACTGTTTAAACTTAATTCAGTAATAGGCTATATAAGTATTTATTTTATTTTTCTAAAGGTAACTGTATTGTATCGACTGCTATAAGCCTTTAACAGCAATGAATCTCAATCCCCTTAATGCTGTTTGTTGTGTCTCAGTGTTTGATGTTCATTTTTTAAAGAATCCCATTGCTATTTGACATACTGTACTTCCAAACGTCGGTACTTGTGTCCTTACAGCTAAAACGTTTTGGAGAAGATTTTGCATAATCTAAACAACTAACAAAGATTGCTTACACGATAACAATAATGAATACAACTCCACAATACAATACAACAATAAACTAAATTAAATCTTATGCAGGACAGAATGAGGTTTAGATTTTGTGAACTTTGTCATAGGCCGGAGAAGCTCTCTGTTTAAACATTCCTATTTAGGAAACAGTGGACATGCGTTATTCAAAAGCTCAGCCTAACATGGACAACCCAATACTTACGGAGAAAGTCTAAAGGAGTATTACTATGGTTATTACTTCGTGTTTCGTAACGTATTTGTATGCTAATCTATTCTTCATAACGAATCCATTCCTGTATTATTACTTTAATAACATTTCACAGTGAATGCAATAGCGCGCGTCATGAGACTCATTACTTTCTTAATTTAAAGAACAAGTTTTGAACAATCGGAGCGTTGACCTGCATATCAGTTTGAAATTTCGAAAATATTATTTTTAAAATGGGGCCAACCAAGACATAAATTACTGACCTTGCTGGCCCAGCAAGCTAAAGTTTATGAAGCAAAGCACTTGTAACGCCTACCTTGGCTGGAAGCGCGAAAAGCAACGGGAGAAGAAGCAACGGCGTGAGAATTAAGATCAGTTGCTTTCGGACACACCAAAGTTTCTTAGTGATTGCCGATACCGCTTCCATTTCAAATAGTAGCCAATTTCCCTCTCGGCTTACTTTTAAGTACGAAAGTGCGTCGCGAAAAGTGCAGAATTTTAATACCCAGTTCACCGTATCTTACCTTTTTCTTAGTTTTTTTTCTAACCCGGAGAAGATTAACTATTGGCTTAGTGGTTAACACCTCACATGTAGTTCGACTTGTTATAGATGCCCGAATATGTCTGCTCAGGGCAGTTTAGTTATGCAAGTTAAAAGTTTATTTTAAACTCCTCTAGTGTCTTAGTTATATATTTTTTTCCACAGGAAATATGAAAATTTTAAAAATAAATAAATAACTTGTCATAAATTGGGCGGCTGCAGTTTCAAGTTTTTAGAGCAATAACACATTCCCCTGTGTAGTCGCGGAATAATTGTTCGTTTTTTCGGTTTTTTTGCCGGGGGGTGTATTATTATGCAATTTCAGCACTATATTAGAATAATAAAAAAAATCCTAAAATACAGGTTTAGAAGATTGCAAAAAAAAATAAAAAACGTTAATTCTGAGATCATTCTAAACCCTAAGCTTTCGGGTAGTGTAAATGCTATAGTTTCGCTATTCTGCTTTTTGGACCCACTAATGCATTAGAGCGATTTACTATGATTTTAGATCGCCCAATAATGCGTGGATATTTATGACATGGAATGTGCCCTCTTACATCAGGGGTCCATCGTAATAAAAGATAATACAATTTCAAGTAACTGTTTAACTTAATAGCCCTGCCCCTGTTAACAACGCAACGTTGTATAAAGGGGACTACAGTGCTCCGAGGACAACATAGAGAGAAAACGAGGGTCGATCTTCCCGAGTGCACTCAGTCGTAATGAAAATGTCTAACCACCCTCCGCTCTTTCACAACTGTCACAACGGATATCTACTAGGGGGTGGCTGAGTACACTTCTCTTGCCTGTTAAACATTGAATAACAAAAACATCTGGGGGAAAACAAGACAAGTGTCCCCTCACACGGACATTTTAAGAATTGCACTTTTACAGTGAGTAGCCACATTTTTAGGTTCACTCCCCCTTTTGCCCTCAGGGCAGTCTGAATTTGTCAGGGCATGGACTCCATAAGGTGCGCCACAGAGATGCTGGACCATATAGACTCCCTTGTTTCCCTTGGTTGTTGTAAATTGGCTGGTGGTGGATCTCTACTCGAAATAAATCTCTCAGATAGATCCTCGTTTGGATTTAGATCTGATGACTGGGGAGGCTTCTGCAGTAAGCTGAATTCCCTGTCGTGTCCCGGAACAATTCCCGAACCATCCTAGCCTTATGAGATCCTGCTGAAAGAACCAATTTGCGGATGGTTAACACCTGCCGTGCAGGAATGCACACGATTGGCGACGATGTTCAGGGACCCAATCAGTGCCACGAAAACACACCCCACACCATCACCAGCCTACATCATCATACTCATGGGGTTTTTTTGATTGCTGTTTCTGACACACTCATAACGGCTTGCCTGGAGCAAACTACCGTGCCGCGTTCAAAGTTGCTGGAATATTTCTTTTTGCCCATTCTTCCCTCTGAATTTCACACGCACAGAAGCCCTGGGTACCCGCTTACCTGCTTTAAGTGACTTGGTCGGAACACGTGATGCCATCAATGACGGCGTAGTCTGGCGTAGTGATGGCATTTCACTGAAAGGGGAGGCATACCTGATAAAGTAGCCACTCGGTGTACAGAACAGACTCATTGTAGAACCATTTGTTCCTTGTGTACTTTATATGGTGGATTGGGTGTTGACCGAAGAATAACCACTGTGGTATCTTGGTATTTGGTGTTGGTAGTGAGGAACGTATCTGGTTATGGTTAAAGTTGGGGTTATGCGTAAAGCCTCTTTAAGCCTCAATAGCCCCCCCCCCAACATTACCGCTTTATTGTCTTTGTTGAAAATGGTCCACTTTGGAAGAGGTATCTGTGCCATATTGCCTTCCGATAGTGGATAGGTTTAGAGCTAAACATTTTTGTTGCTAAAAAAAAGTAAAATTTGTGGAGAACTCATTCAAAAGACTGAACACAGCGGTCGGTTAAATAAAACATTGGATTAGGAACTCCTGGAAAGAAATTTATGTTCGTTCAGTTTTTGTAAACAGCCATAAAAGTTCATGTTGCTCAAACACTGACCACATTAATTGAAGTGTGCTTTAAAAGCATCTACTGTTTTATATCCGATCTATTATAGAGTTGGTTCCTATAGCAACAATAAATTAAAAGGTTTGTTCGAAAATGCACCAAAGAATGCACTAAAAGGTAATGCATCCCGACATGTTAAATAATTACAATGCTTTGCTTAACATAGAGTGCTTATTGAAGCCAGGATTTTTCTGCTGGTCTCGGTAGGGAAGCAGGGAGAGGACGGGGGCAGAACCTGAAACCCACCCACTGGCTACATCCCCTGATGCAGCACATGGAGCATAGGAGTTTTTTTCCACTAGTTGTCTTCCCTCATGACAGGCAATTGAAGGCCGGGCAGTTTGAGATGTCATAATCCGAAGCGATCTGACGGCACCGTGGACCTCCGCTTGGGGGGATTCACCTGTTCCTTCAGCACTCTGAATTCCAGATCATACTCCAGTTCTCCAGGCCCCCAAGCTATAATTCTCAATGCGTCGACTTGCAACGCTGACAAGAGAATTGACTGCAGGCCAATGGGTGGCTGCCTTCCTGGATCATTTGGCCCCATCTCACCCCAGTATGATACGCAATTTTAAATTTCCGGTCATTTTTCTGTTAACGTGCATCTGAGCTTATTGCTACAAATCCTGCCACCACACATTGGGGAGGGCAAAGAGGTAGTACTCCATTCAAGTCAACTTTGAGCCACCCGTCTATTATACGCAAAGATGCTTTCAAAAATTTTGAAATGAAAAGTTTCTCAATATAAAATAAATGCTATAAAGGGCAGTAAACAGTAAAAATGAATAAATATTGGATGTGACCACCCTTTGCATCTTGGAGAACTTGCCACAGTACTTCTACAGACTTTGGCTGTCTGCCATGCTGCTGTCTGTCCAGATAATCACAGACAGCCTTGGTGATGTTGAGATATGGGCTCTGAAGATACCATACCATCTGTGGCAGAATTCCTTGTTCTTCTTTGAGAAAATTTATGTCAAAATGTTTTTTTGTTTTTTTTATGACACACTTATGCATAAGACAAAAAATAAACTTGAAAGACTACATTTGTATAAAATAAGCTAGGGTGCCTAAGACTTTTGCACTGTACTGTAATTACAGGTAAAAATAACCCTTTGATCAAGTAATTAGCTGTGATTCAATGACCCTGTTTCAGCTTCCAAGTCAGGAATAAACACAGGGCTGGCACCAGTGTTTACCTAGAGCCTCTTACTGGTATTAACACTGGCCATTCATGCTCACTCTCCACCCACACCATGCAGTTCTGCTCAAAAGAACTGAGCCCATGCGTTAGAATATATGACAAATAATATCTGTCATTTACTAGTATTTGTATCCCTTCAGCTTTCGTAGTGGTTGTTTGTGAGTGGAGTTGCCTTTGTCAGTCTGTATTAGCTCAGTTTTGTAGCTGGACCCCCATAACAAGCGCATATCATGTGGTTTCCCGGGTTGAAAAGTGGCCATTAGTGGAGTTTACATGTGTTTTAAACTTACTGGAGAAGATTTGCTCAATTAAAGACCAAATTACCCTATCCCTCCTGGGGGTTCACATGCTCTAAGTTTATTGCACTTGAGACTAGCTGCTGTTAACTTGATAACTCCATTTCATGCAAATTAAGGGAAAAGAAGTGAGTTCAAATGCAAAAAAATAATATACTAATAAAAATAAAAATAATAAATATTTTTAAAGAGTTCTGGGGACAGCACACATGATGTTTTTTATGGAAAATGCCAGAAAGGGTGGTTTACATAATGGAGTTTAGGTTGGTGCCAGAAAGGGTGGTTTACATAATGGAGTTCAGGGTGGTGCCAGAAAGGGTGGTTTACATA
>JAOYSI010056690.1:7601-24624 GCA_025775065.1 Hiodon alosoides
TCTAATGATCTAATGTCTAATGATCTAATGTCTAATGATCTAATGTCTAATGATCTAATGTCTAATGATCTAATGTCTAATGATCACATGCTCATCATCTGTGGATGACAGATTAGTTCGTACATCTACACAAAAAACCGACAAGCTTAAATTTTCATGACAGTCTTCACAACGCACTACTTAAAACACTTTGTTCCGAGAGACGCGTTCTGTCACGTGTCATATGTGATGACACACGTGCCAAAAACTAACGTGGATGGATAATCAGCTTACTGGCAGAAATATCAGTGCTTTATATACACTTAAAAAAGAGCTTTTAAAATGCACAGCACTAACGAATGGCAACACATCTGCTTCTTCTGAAAGTGGCGATCCAAGCAAAACAACTGGGCACGGTGACGGACATGGGCCCACCATTTGCCGCCACAGACCGCCACTCTCACCTGGCGCGGCGGAAGGCCCGTAGGTCTCCATCAGTTTGACCTTGGTCTGTTGCTTTTTGTGTTTCTTCCCCACGTAGTGCTGCTTGGCCATGAGGGGGTTGTTGAAGGAGGCGTGGCAGATGGCGCAGAAGCGATCGGGGTCTCCCTCGGCCGGGCCCACGGGTGCCGCCACCGCCGCGGTCGGCGCCTCCACTTTCTTCCTGACCTGGTTCTTGGCTTGGGGCAAAGCTGACAAGGACAATCGAGGGGGGGGGGGGGACAATGGTTCACCGACTTCTCTTCCTTCCTTTCTTTCTCTGCACCTTATTAAAAACATGGAAATTCATGGCTTCCTACTTGAATTCTTTGCGAAGATACTTCGCAGAGAATACATATCATGCTTCAGAACCCAATAGTATTTCAACATGCAAAACACTGTTAGAGCGTGTTAGTGCAGAGAGGAAAATAATACATTTTCTGAGCATACAGAACAAGTTGAATAAAATGACCATTTTAAACCTTCCAGCAGCTTGTGTTCCCGGGATTTGAACCCGCCAAAGTATGGTCCAGTTCCTGAACAGCTGATCTAAAAGTGCGTTAATTACATACACAAACGGCACAACAAGTACAGCCCCCTCACCTGGAGCCTGAAAGCCGTAGGTTTTCAACTTGAGGTTCTTGGCGTGCACCTTGCCCTGGTAGTGGGACTGTGCCACTGCCGGCGAGGAGAAGGTCATGTTGCACACAGGACAAGACTTGTAGCGATCCCCCTCATCACTTTTGCTGGCCTGGAGAAACGGCAGACGCACAGGGAGGTGGGACCTCTGCCACAGGAAACGCGATCATTTTGACCTGGTTTTGCGTTTACCGAAGGAATGAATGTCAAACATCTGGCACAAGGGTATAAACCGAACCTGACGGTATTTGAACGTCCACCGCCGCCCCAATTTAACAGCAACCCCACACACACACACATCCTGCTGCAGACCCTGGGTAACGGTATATACCAACATTGTCATCCGAGGGCAGTTTGGACCTCTTGATGGACGGCTCCTCGTCCTTGTGGAAGGTCATATAGCGGCGAACTTTATTAGCATGTTTCTTGCTCTGGAAAGGTGAAGAAGGGTTCGACACCGGCCATTACCAATATGCTACAAATCATAAGGCTTGCTTTCGTTCTCCTTGCTTGGAGGTAGGCGAGTATCAGCAAGTGTCATTAGCGCTAAAATAAACAAGCAAGGGAAAACCGAGATTTTAATTTTACAATACTTGGCAGGAGGGTTAGACGTGCAGTCGGTAAGACTGAAGTCTAAGACTGACCTGGTAATGGGCGAGTTTTTGAGATTCGGATATTAGCACCGCACTGCACACTTTGCACTGCGAGTCGGAGAACAGGTTGCCATTTTCTTTGATCATCTTGTTGACTGAAAGAGAAGAGAATAAACGACTGAAAATATGTATCATACTCACGATAAGTGAAAAACTAATACGTGTATTTTAAGCCTGGTTACTAACACATTTCTATGCAAGAAAAAAAAGCAATACGGTTCCACAAATACATTTTACTAATAGGGTATTTCCTGCCTTCAGGGAAAGGCGTGCTGTTGTTGTTGTTTAGCTGTTTGGATGTAAACTTTCAGAGAAGTTTAGGAAGACAGTTAGAAAACGCTGGAGGCCCCTTTAAGGGTTAACAAATTGTCCACTGAGCAACACGAATACCTTTGTGGTGGTAGCAAATCTGCAAAGATAGTTCGCAGAACTTCAAAAACGTCGACGCAGTCTCAACTGCTAAAACCAGCCAACGCGAGTGTGCATCTTCACCTAGATCGTTAGACAACTACGAAAGGTGGATTCAACTTAATAATTCTTCCCAGTTTTCTCGACCTTGGATGTTGTCTTTCTAGGGATAGTACGCTGCAGCTTCCATCGTCGCCGTCTAACGTTACCTTCTCGCCCGGCTACAGTTAGCTAGTTCACTACCACGATTTCACCGACACAACATGCATCAAATTTCTATTTTGAAAATCGGGAAATGTACGTGTCAGTAAACCCGAGCGATGCAATACTTTTTCTTACCCTCCGCCGCCCCCGACGGTAAATATGGAAAATCCCCATTCAGGTGTCCGTCCGCCATGTTTCAGGACAAATCGCCAATACACAAGCGCAGACGCAACGACTACGTAGGTGGGCATCATCGTATGAACTCGGAAAAGTCTCTCTGTCGCCGCTCCTGGCCACATTCATCTACTAAGGAAAATCGTTCATTATTATAAAATACATATCATCCATGGAGAATGGTTGGTGTATGAATTCGATGTCGTGAGGTATCTTTTCGCTTTGTTTTCGGCTGGTAGAGTTTTAACAAATTGCTGCAATCTGTATCGTTAATGACGAACTCAAAGAAATGTAACGTTTAAGGTGTATTGTTTATTAATCTGTGCATGGTATCGTTTCATTTGTATAATTTTTTGCTATATGGGTTAAAGCGCACTTTAATCAAGTAAGCACACGTGCATTTTTTTTTTTTACAAACTAGTTTGTTCCCAATTCCCGCGTAATAAATAAACGAAGCTATCCCAATAGCCTTTTTTCGGTCACATGACCGAGACAAACATGGCTACTTTCGAGTTGGAGGAAACGTGATTGTTTTTGGAACTTCTGTGTTACAAGTTTTTTCCATATCTAATGAAATATTGAATTGCTGGTAGAGCAATATAAATTAAACTGACTAGTTATTTTATCAAGTCGTTGACAACATACACCAGTTCGGTTGTCACATCACAGAATAAATAAGCTAACGAATGTTTTTAAAGTCGCGAGTTACTTGCGCGGCTTGCTTTATTTGTTTTCTTTCGTGATGACGTTTAATAACAAGTTAACTAGCTGGCTTACCCTGAATTGCTGTATCTAGTCGGTTAGGCTAGCTCACTAGGGACATGCGCCGAAAAAAGCGAACCCGTTCAAAAGAAACCGAAGATGATGTCAGTACAGCCAAAAAGCAACGAAATTCTGACAGTACAGAAGAAACGGTGGTCATTTCTGACAGCGAGAACGAGGTAGTATTTCTTCAAAGTAACCCAAAACATACCTAGCTGTCACATTTTTTGCAAGACACGTCTTGGGAATTGTTACACTCTTCACATTAGCGATGTCGTGTTGTTTTGTTGTTGTTACAGGAAGAAGGATTCGGACATACGTCAAGAGAGACAAGCAGACTCGAAAGGGAAAGCCGAGGGCCAACGCGAAGTACATACAACCGTGCCTTTCAGCTCTGCTATTGGGAGCATACGCTATATTCCTCCCCTTTACTCCTAATTAATTGTGCCTAATTGCGCTATTGATTGGATTTTAATCTAAGTCACACAGGTCCGACGTTGTTGAGTGACCATCTTCTATCAGTTGTTTGTGATAGAAGTGCATTGTTATGGGTCTCAACACAAAAAAGTATGTTTAGAGCAGTGTTGTGAAACGCCAGTCCCTCTGGGCTGGGACGCTTAAAACTTATTTAATTGTTTTTGAATCGAGATTTGTGTATCTACATTAGGAAACTGTACTACTTTGGGATTGGCGTATCCTTTGGGGATAGGACTGAAACCCTCTCCATCCTTAGAGATGACCGAGGAGGAGATGTTGGACATGGCGATGAAACTGAGCGAGCAGGAGGCGAACATGTCTGCTCTGAGGCGACAGCAGGAGGAAGAAGCTGTTCGGAAGGCCATTGTTGAAAGTCTCCACGTAAGTCGAGGACATCCCAGAACATACTCTTTTGGTACTGGTTTGCCCAGATAGATATTTCACCAGGTCGAACGCCAGAATGCTTAAAGGTACGACGGTCACCCTTCGATTGAGATTTTGTGGCGCGTTACGAAGTAGGCGCGGTTGTAATCCCTGCCGAACCCCTTATCCACACGTTTATCCATGTGTCTGAAACTCAACTCTGCTCCCGCAGGCAAACGGCGGTCAGACGGACAACGGCGACTCTGACGATTTCCCCTTGGTGATGACCTCCACCGAGGAGGGTCGGCCCTCTTCAGGTGACGGTTCTCCGGAGGTCCCTGCCAGCCCCGTGTTCCCCCTCAGGCAGACGGCCTCGTCACCGCCTGAGCGCCGGAAGAGGAGCGAGGACCCCTCCCCTCCCCCCCAGCGTCCCCGCTCAGTGTGTCTGCCATCCTCACGGGTCAGTGCTACGGAACGTCGGCCTTCGTTATCTAGTCGTGGAGTCCCTGCTTTTCCACCTATGTACATTTTCGAAAAATCCCCCCTTTTGTGGTGACGAGTGCCTTTATAATTTACCCAAACGTTCTACGGGGTTTTTTGGTTTTGATGTTAACCTCCTCTTCTTTTTCCCTGCAATGGCAGGGGAATGCACTAGCCATAGGTGAACGCTCTGATGCGCGGTCCATAAACGGAGGATCTCAGGACGATGACCCTCGGGAGCACCACTCTCAGCTCGGTTCTTCCCCTGGCAGCCCCATCCTCCGCCCGGTCCTCCGCATAGAGAAGCTGAGCCAGAACCTTCTGGAGGACTGCCGGGCCTCGGGGTTTGTGGTGTGTTCTCAGGAGCCGGCCGCTCCGGACGTGCCCTCAGACGGCCCGTCGTGCTCGTGGACGGACTGGCAGCCGAGCCGCGCGGGACAGAACGTCGCCGCAGGGGCGCCCAGATCCGGAGGTGGGGAGGATTCGCCGGGATCTCCCCGGAAACCGGGCCTTCATCCGGGGAGCAGCGATTCCTCTCAGTCCCTCCTGCCTCCCATGAACACGCTCCGGCTGAACCGCCGGCGGGCGTCCGTGGGGTATACAGCTGGAGCTGGAGACGCAGACGCCGCTGAGGAGGTGAGGTCAACCCCAGCCTCTCGTCCCATTCAGGGCTACTAAATGGAGTGTTCAGGGTCCTTACTCAGGAAATTGGATTGGTTAAACGTGGTCTAACTGCGCCGGCTATACGGTGGAAGAGCTGTGTGTTTGAGTGGTTGTGATGTCAGGCCAGGTCTTGTAACCAAAGCGTGGCCAATCCCTGCACAGCTGTATTACCCATGAGCCAGTTGCCAAGGACTCTCAGCTGTGCAAACGGTTGTAATGCGGTCTCCGTGAACGAGAGCGTCGGCTGAGAAGCTGACGTTCGGTTCTCCCGTTTTCTCCACAGCGCGATGCTGGTCAAGTCCCGAGTGGAGAGGAACTGTTTGGGGGAAATGTGGAGCAGAACAGACGGCCCGCGTTCGGTAAGCCACTGGCTCCCTGGTTCTGTTACAATGTTGGGTAACGGTGGTGTGTGTGGGGCGTTCTGCGCTGCACCCATTTCCTGGGTTCTCTCCAGTCTGTATTGTTTTGGGTTCCTGGTCCATGTGGAGGAAAGAACCCTAATCCTGTGTAATTCTCCATAGTGAACGCACCGTGGCGCGCTGGCCAGGACGCGCTGCCTGCCATTACACAGCCTGGCGATGACTTCGGCACTCAGATGTCACTGCAGTGGGATGAGGAGGAAGAGGAGGACACGGACCTTGAGATGGTGAGTTGGCAACATCTCTAACAATATCAACACTTTTATTTGGTTTTGTTAGCATTTGGGCACAAGTAAATCCCTGAACCCTTTTTCTGTTGACAAGTGTGATGGACTATTACTATGATGGACTTGACTCGCAGGGTGCAGACGGTGGGCCGAGCAGGAACTCTGACCCGGAGTCCCCCCTTGTGGCGGAGTTGGGATGTGCGGCCAGTCCTGTCTTCCTGCCCGAGGCGCCCAGGCCAAAGCCACGTTTCCCTGCCCCCGCGTCCCCGGTGAACGGCCACAGCCCTCTCGCTCCAGAGCGGGACGAATCAGCTGCCAGGGAGGAGGAGGAGCCCCGCTGTGGAGGCCCAGGGGAGGAGAAGCGGGCCCGGAGGAAGTTCACCTTCAGTTCACCCGAGCACCTGCCGCCCCCAGACCTGGCCAAGCCCTCCAGGCCCCGTCGCGTCCAGGAGGAGCCAGGAGAGGGCGCCGTGCTCTACTACTGGGGTGTGCCCTTCTGCCCCCGGGGCCAGAACCCCGACCAATACACTCAGGTGATCCTGTCCCAGCTGGAGGTCTACGAGAAGAGCCTGAAAGCGGCACGCCGGGGGCTGCTCCGCAAGGCCGAGTGGGGCGACCCGGTGCTCCCCGGCCCCCGCGCCCGGCCCTTCTGCCGGAGGAGCAAGCTGAGACGCTACCGGGCCCCTCGGTTACTTGAGGACGAGGAGGAGGAGGAGGAGGAAGAAGAAGAAGAGGAGGAGGAGGAGTCCGGAGAGGGGGGCCAGAAAGCGGATGCAGAGGGTGGCTCGGAGAACCGAGGAGGCCTACCACGCGAGATCCAGGACAACCGTGCCTTGGGAGTTCCGTCTGCAGGGCAGATTCCAGAGGTGTGTGGTGTTCGTTAGTGCCCCTCGCACCCTGATTATTAGGACGGAGTTTTGAATGTTAGTAATGCGGCCTTAAGTTGTCAGTTCAACGGCCACGGAGCGCTGATTCCAACTGGAAAACTATTGTTACAACACATTGTGGAGCCAGGTGGTACTCCCAAGGTTTAAACACAGTAAAAATGGTTTAATAATTTACAGAAATCAAGTTGATGTGTTGCCGGTAGGGCTGAAACTATTAAATATTCAGGTATTCAAATACTTTACTGAATGTTAATTCACAATAATGATAAACAATTTGCGCTGCGTTTTTAGAAAGGCATTTTTTCTGCGGTTTCTGCAAGCGCTCTCTAATCAATCCCAAAGCTAGCATCCAAACACGAAGGTCCATTTGAATCTTAGAGATCTCTCGGCCAAGCAGAGCTATTTTGGATTCATAAGTTTCAGTGCAGAACTTTGAGGAAGTCCAGGTGCTCTCTGAGTATGCTATGCCATCAGAAAAGACTGGGCTCTTGCTTTGAGGAAATTCAGAGGGCGTAGATGTTGCAGGTAACTTCTGCTGACTAGTATTCCAACGCCTGAGTCGCTCTACATTGGACATTTAATTTTCTTCAGAGTTTGTTGTGTTAAAACCTGTTGATCTGTTTTTTTCCTCCTTTGATCTGATTATTAATAAAAAAAACTTTTGTTGATGCAGAAATCCCCACGTCTCTTCATGCAGGAGGAATTACCACTGAAACTAACACCTTTAAGGTAAGGAGACTACGCTATTTTGAGTAACTTGTACTTTTGCACGTAGTACACAATAATTTGTTAGTGAATGGCTAACTGAGATTAGTGTTCTAACCGACTTGCTTCTAAACATTTCTACCACCAAGTTTTTGGTGAAAAAGAAGAAGTTAATTTTACTTTTGAAACTATGTAATTTAGTACATCTTGTTGCTCCTTATAGTAGTATACACAATAGTTATCTTTCGATATCCTTAGAATAACAGAATTCAGAAAATGTTGTAGTGTGTGTAGTCTGAGAGTTAACCCTGGTGGGAGTCGGTGAGCTGATTTGACTTTGGCTAATGTGGGGGTCTGGTGTACCCCTGGTGCACAGGAGAAGGTGCCTCAGGGAACAGAGTCCTGCTGGACCTGGGAGCCCACAGCCAGAAGATCCAGAGAAGCCAGAACCCGAGGACATATGTCCAGGTACGGGACCCGGGACCCGGGACCCGGGGCGCACGTGCAGCGGCCCTCCCCCCTCCACAGTGTCCTCAAACTGCCCTCCCTCCTTCAAAATATGTTACTCTCCATGCCATCCCCCCAGCCTGAAATTTTCCAAATAAATACTGTTATGGGTGAAATATGTCAAAGGTTAGCAACACGGCCAACAAGCTGTGTGAAAAGTGCAGTGTGATTGTGATGTCTGAAATGAGCGAACCCTCGGTTTTTGCTACCAGAGAGGATATCCGACTAGTTAAGTGATTTAAGGCCCTGATGCCCTTTTTGTTTTATTTGCGTAAGGGTGTACGCTTATGCAATCCCAATATTTACATTTTATTTTGTTTGCTGACATTTGACTTATCACACCCATAAAAGTATTAAGTTGGAGCTTTCGGTTTTGAATAAACACAACCGGTTCACCCTTTAGCAAGGCCCCGCCCTTCAGCGGCGCCAATGCAGACGTTGCCATAGGGATTCTGCTTAGCGTGCCATCATTGGCCTTTCTGTGTGATTTCTTTATTCATTATTTTTCTCCCCTCTGTTGGCAGAAACCCAGCTGAGTGAAGAAGAAACGGCGGCCCTGAAGCTGGAGAGCGCAGTGAGAGGCGAGGTCACACCCTCCTCTGTGAGTTTCACGTCTGATTTTGTCTTTACAGAACCTCTTCAGTGTTCCTTCCGTGTCAGTCGGCAAGTTTCCGGATTTACCTGCAGCCGGGCTTCTGAGCCCTACGCCTCTCGATTTCTCATTAATCATAGCGCGTCGTTCTAAACGTTCCACCCGCGGTTTCTCAGCCCCGGCCCGAGGTGATGCTGGTGGAGAGCGAGAGCGAAACCCCGCCCCTGGCGACGGAGGAGGCGGGGCTGGAGGCAGGACCGGAGGCGGGGCCAGAGGGGGTGGAGTGCCCCATCTGCATGCGCGGCTTCCCCCAGGCGCAGATCGAGATGCACGCGGCCTACTGCGACGGCGCCGCAGACGACCGGGCCCGGGCGGAGACCCGCTCTCAGGGTCAGCACCCCCCTCTGTCAGAAGCTGGTGCCCCCAGCTTTCTCTGGAAAGGGCAACAGTTGGTCGTTCTTATATTTCATGTTCATTTAGTTGCTTCTCACTGACGCAGTTTTAAAAAATATATATATATATATGAAAAATACATGTTTTCATTTTAAATGTACATTTCTACTCCGCAACAAAACAGAATGGCTAAATATTGTGCTCTGAAGGAGCAGGTAGCCAGGTTTTATACCTGTGGCCATGAACAAGAACGGCAGAGCAGCTGTTTTGCATACAACCACGCAGAATCGCTTCCCTGGAGTAACATCCAGCCCTTCTGTCTGCAGTGATGAGCCGGAGAAAACCCCACCGCAGGGCGGAGGGCCTTGATGGGTGTCAGCCCAGCTCGTCAGGCTCTGGCAAGTAAGTAGGTATCAACCTCATCTGTCAGTAGGGCGTTTCTGCACATGAACCTGATTCTGCTGTCGCCGCGGGTGTTTACTTAGACGGGAGGTTTCCCCCGGACACGGGTCGAGCCTAGTCAGGGACTGAACCACAGTGCTCACACAATGCTGTTTGTTCAGTCCAGGTCCACACAGGGTTACACACATTTTTTTAAATGACTGATTTCCTTTTTTTTTTTTTTTTACCCTGTTTTCCCTCAGCCAAGCTCTGACACAGGAGAAGTGCTTTCTCTGTCAGGGCATGTTTGATCTGGAGGAGTACGAGAGGCACGTGGAGGACTGCCTCCATCACAGGTCCACCAAGCCCAAAAAGGTGCCTCCTGCTCGGGTGTCGTCATTTCACCGGCGTGGGTCCCGCACGGGGCGAAGCGAACCTCACCTCACCTCACCTCGTTTCTGTTTTTCACACAGGCTGAAAAAAACCTCCTGATGGCTTTGGACCAATCGGAGCTGAGGGACTCAGGTATGCTCACAGAATGCATCTTTTCAGACTGTCTGTGAGAAAATTAATACATTTACCTCCAAATATTCAGGGCTTTCACTTTTTTGTTTTGAATTAAGACTGCTAGATTATGTAAGTTATTTTTGGTTAGTGTTTATTCTGTTAAGAAGTTAAGAACAGACCATGATGTTTCCTCCAACTTGTAATTACAATTCTCACTTGCTTTCATTAAGATTTATTCAAAAATGGGAAAACTGAACCTTTTTTTTTTTTTTGCTGAACCATCAGATCCGGCGTCCGACGCCGGTGATTCCAGGGGGGGTTTGGACACCCAGCTGGCTGGTTTTAGCATCAGCACCTCCCCCATCAGGTCCTTCACCCCCATATCTGAGGTCACGGACTGCCTTATCGACTTCAAACGGCAGTACTCCTCCAAGCCTAGCCACAGAGCGGGGAGGAAGAGAAAGTTTAAGCGATAGGATTTCTCTGCGTGTTGTCATCGACTTCTTTTTAAACTACTGCAAAAAATTTTATATGTTGCAAATGTTTGATAAGTGTATATAAAAAAAAAAAAGTTAAATATTACATGTCTTTGATCGGTTTTTATTTTTGTTATTTTGATCCTGCATTCTTATTGCCTTAAAAAAAAAACGATTGGGGATTTTTTTTTTTTTTAATAGTTTACGCCGTTTCTGTAAACATGATTGCAAGGATGTGTGTGAGCCAATCCATGGACCTTTTTCGGTGGTTCTACTGGTTCTGAAACTTCCTTACTGCACTTCACCTGTCAGGGTAATTCCTTCCCATTCACTACATACTTTACAATGAGGAAGCTGGCATCGAAGCCAATGCAAGAGGTGAGTACGTGCCCATTATGTAAAAAAATAAAATATATATAAAATAAATAATTTCTGTATTTAAATTAGCTCCTGGATTTCATAGTGATGGTTTTGACGATTTGATTTGAAGTATTTAACTAGGGTATTAAATGTAGGATAAACTCGGTTTTAGGATAAGATTTGGCGCGCTTGGTGGTGTAAGAATGTTGTCACCTGTTGCCTCTGGGCTTTCGATCATGACCGTTTGAACTGGGAATTGATGTCTTGTGAACAAGTTACTCCACTACTCACTTGTACACTGTGACTTCCAATTAATTGTTTAATGGATATTGTATTAAATAATTCATTTTGTCCAAATAAGTAGGTAGAAAAATTATTTTACATCCAAAAATCAAGCTGTCCCACCCAACTAAGCAACCGGATAACGAGGCGGTCACTCGCTACTGAAGGACTACCGGAGGTCAAAAAATTGCGATAGAATAATATTGATATATAGATGTGAGATCTCTATCTTGGTGTCCTAATTACCAATTTAAAGGATCTCTTTGTCGTTTATTTTAACTCTATTAACAGGTCAAATCAGCTTTAAAAGTTGACGTTTGTTCGTTGGTTGGTTAACGCCGCCATCTTATGGAAGAAATTGAAATTACTTCGATTACTCCCGCAGCACATTAATCTGCGTATAAAAAAGCTTCAATATTTACAAATATACGGATATTGACGGAAGTTAACTACTCTAAAGAACATTTTCTTAATTTTACAACTTCTATCATTCCTGCAAGTGACTCCTAAGTCTCGGAGTTTTCACAAGTCTTCTCTGTAGTGAAGTTGTTACGCCTGCTGGTAGTCCAGTTTGGACATATGTTAGACATTTTCCTTTTCCACCTTTCTTGTCAGCAGAGAGCTCTGGGTCTGTACCAGGTCCGCTTTGCTGTGGAAATAATCAGCATACCAAGCATGACTGGGGCAAGATTTGAGAAGACCTCTCCTCCCAATTTCACAAAATTTCAAAATCACAGTACTGGTGCGTACTGTACAGTGTAAAATATACATCCGAAATGGTATAACACACGTCCTTCCATTATGTATATTCAGTTAATTAGAAGTAACTCGCCTTTCATGGGTATGGTCACTCAGTTATTACATTGGCTAACCGTTAAAGCAACCTTTTTGTATTTTCTTTTAAGGTAAACCGCTCGTGGGAAGAACAGTTTATACCGCGGCCATTATTTAAAGGGCGCAGAGTATCCATAGCTTACAAATCCGAGTGGTTAAGTGCTTTAACAAGCTTTTTTTTCTTACTGGTTTTATACAAAGATAAACAGTGCCTAGCTGGCGTAACGGCGTTACAGTCATTTTTGCTACAGACAAGCTAGCGTCTCTGTGCATGGATTTTTGATACCCCTAATTTCGCGTATCCTTAAGTAAAAATAGTTCACCCGCGTGCTCTAACCTCTAAATACGTGCAAGTTGGCAGTTCTGCCTTTTCACAAGGTTGTCCTATGTGGTATAATACATCAGGTCAGATTTCTGCTTTAATGGCTCCTGCTATCGAGCCGGAGCGCAGTAAGACAACTATTTTCACATTTAGAATTTATAGGGAGAAAATGGAGGCGTCACGAGGATTAAAACAAATCAGTTATCGGCCCCAGCTTCCACTAATCACAAACAAACACTAAGTAGGATTGGTAGCAGATTATAATAACTTGTAACTTTGAAAAGTGTAGACCCCAAAATGTCTGATATCTTTTTTTTAATGGTTGGAACAACGTAGCGTTTTTTGGATATAACTCTAGGTTATTACTCGTGTAAACGAGTAATTTGGTGTTTACTTCGTGCAGCAAGTTAAAGTGTGATAACTATTTTTTTTTAAACTAGGCTGAAAGAATATTTTATTTCTGTTTCAGTACAAAATTAGATTATTTAAAACAAATAAGTTTTAACTAACGACATTCCTAATCGCAATTTGATAGGCTATTCAAATGTTTAACTTAAACAGAACCGAAGGATGTACCATGTATCTTTATCGTGTATCACAACAGCGTAAAAAAACAGGGGAAGACCTACATATAACAGAACCACTCCTGTCTATTCGCTACTTATTCCTATATTACTATATCCACGCCGCTTTACAGCCTCTGGACAAGATAATTTTCTTTTAAACATAGCCCCACCGTGATAGACAATCAAACAAATCACAGGCTTCTGTTAACTGGACGCCCCCTGAGAAAAATTTAGATCAGTTTGACGTAGTGGAATGTTCTATGCGGGCTATTTGGGTAGGAGACTTAAGGTTAAACTGTACAATGATCCCGGACCCGATTTTTTGGAAAGGCAATCAGCGAAAATTGAAATGTTTTGAGGACAGTAGAAATATTTGTGTACACCAGTCGGACACAGAGCCTAATGACATATAATTAAACAGTCTGGCACGGTACCCTAAGAATAAGGAACAAAACTAAATGAGCTATAATCGTAAATACAGAAGATAAAATCATTGCCAGACAGCAGAAACAGCTTGGTGTATTATTTTAGACCACAGGCTGTTACTCGTCACCCCATTCCGCCTATACACACTCAGTTTGATAAACTACTGTCAGACCGATACGTTAGGATGCCATGGGTTACGAATAATCTGCAGTAGTCTGTTAGTTCGATGGGCCTTTAGACTGCTCAGTAACACAACCGGATCACACTGTACCGTACATTCAAGTAGAAAGTTAGCAATGAACAGTTAGGTTTTCTTTAGTTTTTAGATGTCTGTACTTAATTTTGTGGGTCACATGATAATGTTTGTTGTTTTTGTAATCCCCAGTTTGTACTGAGTTATTCCATATTAGGTTTACACTTACATGTCACCCTTCTGGTTAGAGACGGAAGCAACAACAGTAAAAAACGAAAATGGGGTGGATCTCCGATTAGTAATTAAGGAGACAAAGAACACGGCTTTTGGTGAGAATCGAACCCTCGTCCATGCTGCAGACTGAGGTAGTACCTCAAATTCACTGTTTCTCTAAGGATTCTAACAATTTCATAATCAATGTATCGTACCTATAGTTAAACAATTGTCGATAAGTTTCATATTTTAAAGAAACAAATGTTGCCAAGAATAACGCAATCCATCGGTTTCAATGTTGCTCTACATTAACAGCTATATAGTCAGATATCAAGTAAACCATCCCCCAAAAGCATAAACATTTACTTTCGGAATTTTACAACTTGGAGGAAAAGTTAATCTAAACTTTACAATTGGCCTTCTGTTTTAAAATGCCAGTTCCAGGGGCAGGGCCAACTGGAGCCAAGAGAAATTACACCCAGCTCCCGTCCACCCAACCACAGACAGTGCTCGGCCAATTGCCTGCTGCCGTTCAGGACACCTGATCACATCGGCGAATGACTCAACCCACATGTTCCAGCAAATCTGAGCGGGCGACTTTATCGATTGAACCACTCAAGATTAAAGGGTTTCATTTTATTTAAACAGTCTTTCGTCTTCGCCTGCGGTTCATATGTGGACTAAGTGCTACATGATACTATTGGTCGGAGGTATTTTGACTGACCGAGAGTCCTGCCTAGCAAAAGTACTACGTATCCCATCAATCAGGACAGCATCTTGATAACGTGCAACAGGTGTGTTGTAGTCTGCACTAAATCATTTGCATTCCAGCAGGACAATGCATTTGGTAATGTTGCACAATTAACAATGGGTCTCTTGTGAAGTGCGATAAACCTGGCTTGCATCCAAACACAACGAACAAGGAAATGTAAAACGTCCTTGTCTAAAAAAAAAACAAACAAACAAAACGAAAACCAAACAAAAACAGGCAGTAATTGAAAAAGGGGGGATGCATGTAGCCAGAAGGGGGCGCTCTCACGAAGGTTACGTTTATGTCCTACTCTCACACCTGAAGTTATTTGCGAGCCTGGTGGGAACTTTTTAACAGGATAGGATAACTGACAAGTTTTTCATTTTTGAAGAACTCAAAAGTCACTGATGCACCAACTGGCCATGTAGAACGATTCGGACAGCTGGACACTGAGCCAAGAACAACTAAAGTCTAAAGGGTATACATTCCGGTCCATCTGTTTGACCACGCTGTATTTTATTGAAAATTACATTCTAAACTTAGGAATTTAAAACTTAATCTTAAGCAGACGACACCGTTTTAAACATTCAGTTTCATACATCCACGATGAATCATGGGAAGCCAATGTTTGATTAAGTTCCCAGCTGTGAATAAACAGAAAACAGATGCAGTTATGATCCTCTAACAACACGGGCGAGAACTGAGTGTGTTTTTTCAGTTCAGACTCCTGTTTTAGTCATGTGTTTAGGCAGTGTTTAGTTGTGAAATCAGTGCGTTTTGTGGCACGTTTCCTTCCAAATGTTACCACACATCAATCTGCTCTGATCTTTGGGTCACAGGCTCTGGTTCTGGTATGAAAAACCTGATCCGATCATCAGAGTACCAGCTTCATGTCCTCCCCAGGACTGGAGCGAAATGACACAAGGACGCACTCTCTTCGTGAAGGATAACACACCACTGCGCATAACGTTGGGCCTGAAAAGTGCTGAGGTGCCAGATTCTGTACCGGAGTGACCTGTCATCATTTTCCCGTAGCAGTGGAGATGGAAATGCGAACCGCTGAAGGTGAAAACATGGACTGCTCATCATTCTGGATCCTGGATCCATCATATCAGACAAGCAGATTGTCAATCAGGCTCCAAAGTGACCCACAGAGAATATCAGCTAAACACTAGCCTGTATAGTGCGGTTAAAATTCTATTACATTTTTTAAATTGTATTTTATTTTAAAGTCTTTTACAACTCTTTTAGGTGTTAGTTCATTTTCCAGGACTGGAAAACGTAATTTCAAATCCTCTTTCATAATATTCCTCTTTCCAGGATTTTCGTGACCGTGCAGACCCTTATAAAGGACACCGGTGTGCAGAGTCGCCTGCAGATGTGATTCCCCAAAACAAATTGACTAAATTAGTTTGCCTTTTCTCTGTGGTGCACATGAAGTACACGTTTGTCTACATGAGTCTCCCTCATGTGTCTAAATGTTGAATATCGCCACCGAATGTTAAAACAGGAGTCGTCTCAACTTGAAAAGCCTGTCTTTAAACTAGTTAGCAAGATTATTCTCTTGAAACTATTTCTTGCTTCCTTGTTACGGACTGTTCTGGAATTTTTCTCCTTCACTCTCATGCACATGCACATGCACATGCACGTGTGCAGTCTTTTGATTTTCGACTGCACATAAAGGCTTCTGCGATTTCCCCAAGGTTTTCGGTGCGAACGAGTTTCAGATCAGGAAGAGTTTTGCACTGGTGGGTTTTTACAATCCGTGCCGATCAGTATTACAGACCAGACGTTAGACAGGTGGCAGAAAAAAAAAGAATGATTGCTGATTGCTTTGCTACTGATCTGTGATTGAGATTGAGATTGAGTAAAGAATCACACAGGAGTCTTGGCGGTTTCTTGCATTTTTGAAATGTGGTTGTGTTCTTCTCAGCGGTGTTAAGCCTGCTTGCACCATCTCCTGTGAAGTACTGCTTCACAGCTGTCCGCTAATCTGTGACTGCTTTTCTCGCTTCACAGTATAGTATTCCAAGATCTGCCCCAGGAGATCTCTACCACGATGTTCCTGAGAGTTTCTCCAGTTTCTGCTCATTTTACCCCATTCTTTTGTACTTTTTTGAGTGAAAGGTTAGTTCCTGATTCACAGGCTGGTGCTTCACAGGCGAGGGTACTTAGCATTGTTGACCACTTGTGTTTGTGCCTGGGCTCTTGTGTAGTGAATGTAGTGTATTTTGTGGTTCCCTTTGTCTTCTACTTTTGTTTGTAAGTTTCTCTTGGTTCATCTAGTTAGCCACGCGCCTTTCGCCAACGACTACGGTCTCTCGCCTTGCTTTGAGCAGACCTCTGCCCTCCTCGCTGTTGTCTGTGAAGTATACACATTAGTATAATTGTGATTTTACAGCATCGTAGATTATTAAACCTTGCTTACAATTAAAATCTTCTAACTTGGACGACACTCTAGGTTGTAAAACATTTGACAGGAAAACATCACATAAATACATTTTTAAGTGATATTTTGCATCTAAACTCTTAAATCAAAGGACACAAAGGCTTCATCTGTGATATAGCATCAATGATAGATTTGTGGAAAGGAAGTCTACCAGTCTGCCAGCATACATATCATACAGCATACAGCATACAGCATACATATCATACAGCATACAGCATACAGCATACATATCATACAGCATACAGCATACA
>JAOYSI010056701.1:0-24623 GCA_025775065.1 Hiodon alosoides
CCCCCCCCCCCCCCCACCCCCCCCCCCCCCCCCCCCCCCCCCCCCCCCCCCCCCCCCCCCCCCCCCCCCCCCCCCCGAACAACGATAAAACAGATTTTTTTTTTTTAAGTTTTATTTTATAATACAAAAAATAAAATAAATATATTTCACTGTACAAATGCACATAACGAATGCAGCATTTCAGTGTGATGAACCGTACACAGGAAAAGACCTACATAGTTAAGTTACACAAGACGGTACCGCCAGAGAACAAAATACACGTTTAAATCAACGTAGAAAAAAAAACTGAACACATCAAAAGGCCTCATTGTACAATTAATAAATCACTAACTTGTGCCAAACACAAATACTTAAATCGACAACACATTCAATTAAAATGAGTTAAACCTCCCCTCTAACTATGACGCAAACACCCAGTTTTTTTACATTGCTACAGTCTCCAAAATTATCTGTGAAACTACGTTTTAAATTCAGTGACTTTCAATTTATATTTACAACCTATATGCTGTAGGCTACGAGCCAAACACCGTATCGTGTAACAAGTACAAGGAAAACAAGTTTTTAGAAAAATAGGATTGTGCAAACCAGTAAGCCAAGAGTCACGTCAGCTTGTTCATCTCTTGTACCCATGCTTTAGAAGACTTCGCTACAGCACCACACAAGGACAACGTTTCCCCGTAAGAAACGGACGAAATTAGACAAAAGTCAGCGCCACGTCTTCGAATGATCCGACCAGATCCAACAACCGGAGTTCTGGTTATTAATAGATAAATTATTCCCCCGGTGCGGCGATGGAAGCTTAACTCATTTCCCCGCCACCCCAGTTAATCGCTTAAATTAAACGCCATAAAACTCGAGGACTGCCTTTTTTCGGATGGAAGGAGTGACTGATGAATATAAACGGCTGCTGCTCTTGCAGGTATGCCAACATGCCACGGCACAGCCTTTTCCAGTCTCTGAACGGGGCATCAAAGATATCTTTGGTATGGCTGAGCTAGGGAACACGTCGACCCGGCTTGTGGAAGGGCCGGTAGGCTTATAGTCGAGTAGCCCATTTACGACTTTAAGATTCAGCCGATTAATGCTATTCAGACTCAACGTGTTAACTTTACGGTTCTGTGCTGTGGTCCTCGCAGCGTGAATCGGCCAGTCATGGTACTGCGTGAAAATAAATTTTAATTAAAAAAAAAAAAAAAAAATTTAAAAAAACCTACACTGATCCAAACCAATCAGGTTACCGTATAATATAAATAACCCTACAACGTTCGCCATCTCAAATGAAACAAGCCATTTCATCTTGTAAAGATATGATGGCAGGAGGGAGGCTTTTGTAAAAGGCACTGCAACAAATCACCAAACTTGCCTTCTGCTAGGGAACCCCGACTAGCTCAAATTGATGAGAAGCCATTTTGACCAACCAAGCCAAGATTGGCGCCACCTATTAAGTAGATTAAGCCTCTCACCCTTTAAACGTTTAGTCATAACAGATTTTGTACAATGGCTGCAAGGATAAAAGTGCTTTCAATAGTCTACAGAAAATTGAAAATCTGTTGCAAGTCATCTTTGTGACAACAGAATGAGTTGGGAGGCACATAATGAACAGCAGATCACTAGTTTATTCCAGGAGGAATGCTACAAGTTTGGAGTTTCCCCATTGAAGCTCCAGGCATGTATGTGCTTATGGACAGCAGAAACAAATAAAAAGAACACTCATACATTCTGACTTTTACAGAAGTGCGACCACCCCTGGTTAGTTAAACACATGGACCGTGAAAGCCACCAGGGGCCCCGCAGTACAATAGTGCCTTAGGGGTTAGAAGTTCTGTAAAAAGGAACAGAAGAACAGAAAGAGCAGCACTTCAGCTCTGAGTAGGGTGTGGAGACCCATCTGCAGCAGAGCGTCAGAGAGGCCCCAGTGGGGCCCCACCAGGGAAGACGAGCCTTTGGACTGTTTTACCTGCATTTTGGTAAAACTACTAACCTCAACATGCAATCTCATTAACATACGCAATACAGAATGTGTTGGAGGTGGGGGGGGGGGGGTCCTTTTAAATTTAAAACGGACAAAACCTAATAGTCGACCCCCTTCCCCCAACTGGAGTGAAATGAAGCCCCCAGGATCCACCCGTGCTGCCCTGTTGGCTGACGCTTCGTGGGGGCCAGTTATCGAGGTCTCTTGCGGGTGACGAAGACCAGGACCCGGCGGATGGCGAGGAGCCGCTCCTTCAGGGACGTCATGGCCAGGATGGTGAGCTGGGCCCGGTTCTCCAAGGGAAGGACCGCCAGGAGCCACCAGCACCACGCCGGGCCGCTCGGGCTGCCCTGGGGGAAGCAGGTGAGGAGATGGGACAGTTTTAGAACACTAAATATAAACGTGTTACTAGGATACAGAAAGACCACGTGGTCTAGGCTAAAGTTGGATTTTTAAAAATTTTTTGTTTTAAAGGCTACACAAAAAAATCTGGTCCACACAGAGAATGGAGTTCACCACTTCCTTTTCACTGCCTGAGATAATACAGAACCAAGTGCAAGAGCAATCTTCTTTATACCTAAACAAGGTGGTGGGCTATGGTTTATGTAGTCCAAAAAAACTACTTCAATTTAGCCTTACAGTCACTCATGAGATGGGAAGTTCTTTCATTTTGTAAAACTGAACCTTTAAAATTCAAACCTCAAACACTGGCCACTAAAGAGACTCTACTTTAGAGTAAAATAAGCATAAAGATGCGTTTCAGAAGTGGGACGGAACCTGTTTAAATAAAGTGAAAAACCAAAACAGTGGATACAGAATGAGTAGATAACGTCGTCATGATACCTGGGGGTCGGGGTCTTTCCCAGGCAGGTCCCCAAAGTGGCTGAGGATCTGGTTCTTCATGTTGTCCTTGAGCGAGGTGAACCACGCGGTAGCCCGGTCATAGACAGAGTTGTTCAGGTTCACCAGCTCCGCTAGTTCCTCCCCCTCAACCTGACAACGTTCAAAACCGACCACTTTAACAGAACGATGGGGACGACCACAACCGGGGAATCTCGCCGCACGCAAAGGTGCACAATCTTCTCCCGGGGAATGGCAAGCGCATGGTCAAACAGTCCGCCGGTGGGAGGACCGGGCCTAAACAGTACAACAGACGGTCCAACACCGAGACACAGTGGGCGCACACACAAAGTACCTTCTTGTCCTCCAGGTACTCGATCTTAGCGGTGTTGTAGCCATCCCTCTGCCCGTGACACAACACCTTGAAGCGCGAAACACCGATGGTGTCTACCACCGAGCGACCGTCTGGAAAGAACTTGACGTCTCTGACCTCCAGCATGCAGCCATAGTCCGCAAACCTGTTGGGGAGGGCCAAGGATATCCCCAGTTATGATAAACGCATACATAAGAGATTGACTGCAAAATTATGTCTGAAATGCAATATTTAAGGTTTCACATGCTAGATACGCTCAATGCACTTCCTGCATTGTGGGCGAATGCGATCGAACCCGCTGCGAATACAGTGTTCCCGAAGTCCGAGGTTGCTCCGCTCACCCCTTGAGCTCGTCTGCGAGGCACATGCCAAACTGCTTGGTTCCGGTCTCCATGGCCCTGCGGATCATGAGTCGGTATCGAGGCTCGAATACGTGCAGCGGGCAGGGGATTGTGGGAAACGCCATGGTACACACAAAGATGGGCACTTCCTGGTTCAGGCTGCCAGGCACAAAAACACACACCGATAAGAGGTTTATACTGCACATACACATACATGTACATATATAAAACACTCATATACATATACACACACACACACTTTAGTTTACATTTTCTAAAACTTTATGGCGGATAATTTTGTACAGGCTCTATAGAGAACAATCAAAATAAAAAATTCTAAAAACCCAACTTTTTTGAAGGGGAATTGATTAAAATATTATAATTAACCAAGGTATCATATTTAAAAATCCATAACAGCCCAGTAGGTTATAACATCAAAAACAAATGGCATTTCACCTTTTTTATAAAAAGATGAAAACTCGGTCCTTTCATCAAGGACGCTAGAGAGTTTTAGACTTCATGTTTTCCATGATGGCTAGTCTGATTCTGAGGTGAGACTTAAACCACCTCATCACAGAGCCTTCAGCCAAGCATCAGATTAGCCAATTTCATCACAGTAAATTCTCGTCTTGTCTCGTTTTACTCCATTAACCTGAAATGCCAGCTTTGATTGGCACCCTGGTTTTGCGAAGACACCGATTACTCCCCATGCCGGTCACTGCCCAATGTGAGACCTGAGCCATACCTGACCGTCACAGGTAAATCTCAGGGTGTGGCTTACTCACTTTGACAGCTCCTTCAGCTCCTCCTCGTGTACCCGCTTCCTCTCAGCCAGCTCCTCGCATAGGAATTGGAGCAACACCTCCTCAATCAACAGTGTCTTGTTGTATCCCCTGGTGGCCAGGTACTGCAATTACACAGGGAGTCATATTTCCTGTAAAGCATAGTCCAAAATACTCCACTTCCTCTAAATTTGGAATGACAGAAAGTGTGATAACAGCACAGGTACAGATGAACAATAAATATGAGGTGGCTAGATAAACGCATGAATTAACCCCGTTATATAAATATTCAGTTTAGTTAATTAAACTTGGTCATAGGGATACTGTGTCAGCTCGATGGGTAGCCTGTGGGATTGGACCAGGGCTGAAGATGCGCTGATAATCAGACAGAAAGCTTGCGTTATCATTTTAAATAACTTGTCCTCCCACACAACCACACAAGGACCGGCAAAAAGGAAGTATGGTAGACCACATGTGGATTTGGTGGTGTATCAGACTAGACACTTGGCTGTGTAGTAGTGGTCATGTGCCCCCTTGGAATCCCAGAGTTCATGTAGGCCAGGAGCAACCAGTTCAAGGAGAAGGAGCGCAGATATGGGGGGGGCCAGGAGAAGAGACAGACGGGACACAGGTATCAGTGATTCCCGGCAAGAGGGAAAGGGGTTGGTGAGGGGCTGGTACCTCCGACAGGTTCTCCTTGCACAACGGACAGTTTGGGTTGTGGTCCAGGCAACGCTCCAGGCACTTGAGGCAGAAGGTGTGTCCGCAGGGCGTGGTGACCGGCTCATAGAACAGCCTATGGAACAACGGAAGAAAGGGCAGGGTTGGAGACGCTGTCTGATGCATCGGGGGCCTCAGTGAAGGGCACAGCGGGGTGACAGACAGGGGTCGTTACCTCATGCAGAGGGAGCACTCCATATCGCCACTGTCCAGCAGCTGGGAGGGCACTACCCGCCCCCCATGCTCAGGAGAGGACCCATGAGGTGAGCAGGCCACATCTGGACACACACACACATTAGGGTTTTAGTGTTCTTCTCCCAACCAAAAATGCACCGTTTAGATACTGTTACGTTTAGGCACTGTACGCTTTACATTGTCCCATTCTCCAAGTAATTGAGGCTAACCATTAGAACCATGCGTGCTTGCGTCTCACTGAAACTCTGGAACCCATTACTGCGCACGTGTGGCCTTTGTGATTAAGCGCACCAAGTCGTTGTGAATAACAGTTCGTTAGTGTTTTGCTGGAGAGCCGATAGGAACTCAACGGGAGATGCAAACACAACACACTGACCCATCACCCTCATTACAGCGCTAGCAACAAAACCAAAGTTCTACTACTGTATACAACGTCAACCCCACATTTTGGGTTAGGGATTCAGCACATAGGGTAATTTTACATTCGGTTTAACACGTCCGCAAACGCACTTCACAACATTTTCCATTGAAGAGTTTCAAGGGATTCCCTTCTGTTGAGACATCGGTGTTGAACAATAAGGGGACTGCACCTTGTTTGAGTAACTTTGAGGAGAAGCTGGGAGAGTCGGCTGAGAGTTTCCTTTTAAGGCTGGGGGCCTCAAAAGCGACGTCACATTTGCTAGGGGACGGCAGCTTTGTGGGTTCACATGGGGGACTTTTAGGTACACCGCTCAGTTGATCCTGGGGGTGGGGAGAAGAAAAAAAATAAAATAAATAAAAATTTCAGATGAGATGGACATGGTAATTCCACTACAACGTTCTTCTCACAAGACCATGTACGCAAGTCAAAGCAGAACAATACTTTATCTACTCAAACTGCTGAGCAGAAGTGTACGACACATGGCCCTTTCACTTAAAATCCAATGGAATTCTACCACACTTAAATCTTTTTTGAATACGCACTTGTCACTGCGCACGGCATTCGGGTGTGTGAACAGGGAGGCAATCATTGCAGCATGGCGTGTCGCGCTCAATGCTTACTTCTAGTGCGCTAACGTTGTCGGTGCGAGTCTAGTGAGGCCGTCACTGCTGGCCTGCTTCCTCAGCACAACACCTCACTAATTCACACTCGAGTCACTGAACAGGTTTCTTCCATGGGCTATGAGACTTCACCCGACAGTTGGGGACAGTCCTCCAAACAAACACGAGGACTTAGCATCCACCGCACGGATAAACGCTAGCTTGAGGGGGGTGAGGGATTTTTAACAGAATGCTTCTGGGACTCCTGCGATGCTTGGAAATGTTGCCAATTCAGGTAGGCTGAACTCTCCATTGAAAGTGGAGGTGGGGAAGAGGGATTCCCATTCTTTTTTGTGAAGGACTTAATGGTGGTTAATTTTGATGGCTCAAATAGTGGGCTTCAGATAAAGTTGGCTGGCACAACCTGCATGTTTTGTTGTAAGCACCAGAGAACTTTCCAACCACATTGTGAGTGCCAAGTAACTAGAGGGCTTTTTAAGGCATTCAACAGAGGCTGTGATCTGCAGAAGCCAGCTCTCACCCTGGAAGAACCCGGTCTCTGGCTCTCACAGAGCAAGGAAGACTGCGGGGAGGCGAAGAGGGAGGAAGGCTTCAGCCTGGTGGAGATGGTCGAGGTTTGCAGCGGAGCCAGCAGACTGTTCTTCTCAAACACGGAGGAGAACATCTCACTCAGGATCTGCAGGGAAGACAGACGAAGCTGGAGTTACCAGGCTTCAGGAAGTCGAAGGGACAAAGCCAGGCAGCTGCTTGGCTGTGTACGACACGAGGAACTCGACAAAGCTTCCACTTTTCAATATTTTTCAAAGCCAAGACATCAGATTGCTTATAGCTTTATCAAATTCACATAATCGGTCTGACACAAAGCAAAATGTGTGCCTTTGTTCCAGACAAGAGAAGACGACATGACTTTCACACCGAAAACGGGAGGTTTAGAATTTCAAATTACAGCTTCACTGTTATCTGCATGACACATGGTGTGGAATTTCTAGCCAGGACTCTGATTCTCCTCATTCACCAGATATCACTGGGCTTCTCGGGGGGCCGCCCCCTGGCTCTAACTGCTGCTAATGGGAAAACACTGGAGTCACCTCACAGGTGAAGCACAAGATCTACCAGAGGGGGGAATGTGGCTGCTCACAGACAGACCGGCAGGGTGCCCTGCAGGGTGCCCTGCAGTGAAAGGGGAAGTACCTTCTGGGCCTCCAGCTTGACCGGTGTCCAGTCGGGTTTCAGCGCCACGCAGAAGAAGTACTCCTGCAGGGCTTCTTCATTTTGCCCTGCTTTGCTCAGGGCTCTGGCCTTCACATAATGGGCCTGCACAGCCAACAAATGTCAACCCATAAGGTTTCTTAAGCCACCAAATGTCCCACAATTAAGGACGGTTGGGGGATATTCAAGTCTTTGTAGGCTGGACCAAATCCAATCCAGCCTACAGAGACTTGAATTTTCCCACTATGGTAAGAAAAATAAATATATTCTTCGAACCTTGGGCCACAACGGGTTGAGCCGGCAAGTGGCGTTTCCGTCTTGGATGGCCCGGGTGAAGTTTTTCATGTCCATGTGAAGTTCGGCACGCTGAACCATAAGCCTGTAGTCAGATGGTGCTGTGGAGAGACAAAAAAGGACCATTCAAATAACTAATTATAATAAAATTGCCAACATGCATTTGTAAATGTGGCACAAATGTAGGTTATCAGGCATTACAACATGGAGTTTGTAGCAGTCAGACCCCTTATGAACCATTTGGTGAAACTGACATGCTTTGAATATACTGGCTTATATCCTCATGCAAGGATTCCATAGACGAGTGTACCCGAGTTAGAGACGAGGAGTTGAGCGCAAAACAAATTCATTCTCGGAGTTAAATCTGAAATTAATGTGGTATATTTTTCAATTGAGAAAGACTTCCTTTAGGTGCGGAATGTTCTTAGGTCGAGACAGCGGGTAGGGATAGTTCAAATCCAATCCCGAGTTGCACTACAAGGCAGGGTACTTGAAAACTTCCAAACCCCCCTGTACTTCTGCCAGTTTAAAACCTGTTCACTGCCAGACTGTCTCACCAAGCCTCTACAACATCCAAACTCAAATGAGTAAATTTGGAGCCTGTTCAGTTCTCACTTTCCCATGACCTACTTATATTTGACTAGAAAATATTAGATTACATTCCTTGCTCTAGGGTACAGTGGCTCACTGGGACTGCTACCAACCAGTTCGTGAGAGCACACACCCTCGCTACACTCCTGAAAGCCGCCTATAGGGACACACTCAAGCCTACAAAACCAGAGCACCAAATCATTTGCAGATATGGAGGTAGTGAGGATCGCCATCCCTCTGCCAAAGCCAGGGAACTAAAAATGACAGTGGAATCAGCCTGCCTAAAACGAAGCGAACGTGATTAAACGGATGCCAGGACCCAGTGGGCAGAGACGGAACACGCTCGATATCGGCTCAGTGGGCACATGCAGGGGCATGGAGCCCACCCAATGTCCGCAACGGGCGCGGAAGGTGAGGGACTAACAAAATGAACAGGGGCTGCTGGAACGGCCACACTCATTCGCAGTTCATTTAAACCGTCCCAAGCCTAGGAGGAGAAAGGGAAAAGGCCATCGTAATTCCACTGCTGCTTCCCTAACATAAACAGGCCATTGTGGTCTGTGCCTGCCAGCAAGTCACCTGAAAACCAGTTCAGCACCAACAGCTGAACCGCAGAGAGAACAAGGAGGCTTAATCTATCCTCAAACTCCAGGGGGCTTAATCAACCTCTGCAATCCGGGAGGTTGGAGTGGAATTCTACCACTGCTTCATACAAGGAACACTTGGACATTGGGTGGGGAAGGGTGGGCGTGGAAGATGCCTGAGGGCACTCCGCTCTTAACCTCCCCATCATCTTCCAAACAAGGAAAGGGAAGGGAGACTACCACAACCTACTTTTGAACTGCTCACCTAAGGACCAACACACGCCACTTTGGCTCATTTTATAAGGACCAGAGCAAGAAGCAGCAACAAAACTCGGAGAAAACATGGTTTGGATAAAGTCGGTTAAACCTAGTCAGTAAAAAGGGAAAAACCGGTTATGGCCATTCTTTCTTAAGAAATTACAATAAAATTATTTTTTTCTTGGCGATAGGAGGCATTGCATTTCATCCAATGAAGGACTGGTCCAGATCACAATTTTAAAAAAAAGCACTGGCTTAGCTACCATCTGATCAGCTAAAAAGACCGTTTTCCACCTACGTTTTCCAATAACAAGCACGCCACATTTTCACAATAAATTTCAAGGCATTTTTCCAGACTAACAAGAATCTATGGTTACGTCATTGACACCGATTAATGCTCTGATCCAGGCTCCAGTACTGACCCCCCCCGGGGACAGAGACACCCATCCTTCTTGTCCTACTCAACAACATCTGCTCCCTGCCCACCCCGATCAAGGCCAACCTCTCCAAGCCAGTCTGGTCCGTTCCGTCTACAGGCCGTCAAATCCCTCCAAATCTACCTACCTGTCTGACATTTCAGCCCGCCCCCTCCACCCCCCTGCTTCCCAGCCCACATCCACTACAAAACCCTGGCGATGTCCATCTGCTTCAACACCACCTTTTGCCGTTAGACCTACAAGTAGACACTCCACCTAGTCTGAACACAAACCCCCTTAGTGACTTAAACCTTTCACTTTCAAATGTATTTTTTCTGTTATCCAACTTCACATTTTAAAAAAACCTTAATTAAAAAAAACTTGTACACACAATGTGTAATTCAACAAAATGTGGGGCATTGCTGAAAGGGAGTGAACACTTTAGCAAGGCACAGGTATTCAGGCATTCCTGAACGGTTCAGACTCTCTGGACTACTGGAAAAGCCCAGCAACAAAATAACCAAATTCCGCAAGGTACTGAGGGCACAGACATGGGTCCCAATTGAGACAGGGCACACAAACTAGTAACTCGTTGAAAGGGTCATCTGCCACGTAAAATATTTGGGCAGGTGATGACAAACAATTTACCATAAGGTCATATTTCACAGTCAGAGAACCCTCTGATTAAATCACATGACTCAGATGATTATCTGGCAGGAGGGGAGTAGGCCTAAAAGAAAGTTGTTCACATTTGGGAAGACCCAAAAAATTAAAGAAACTGGTGTTTTGGGTGCAGGGTGGAGGGGGGCACCGAGACTAGGGCGAAATTTTCCTTCTATTTTTATCTTAGTCAATGCTCGCTGAACGAGCAGAAATAGTGCACTGACTCATTCCTGTCTGGCACTGCGCTGTCATTGGCCAGATGGACCCGGGTGACGTGTGACTGGTGGGGAGTAACAAACCGTCGTTTGTTATGAAACATTCGTAAGCTGCAATAACCAAGCGGTTAATCATTCATCTGTCCTTTCATCAATAAACAAATGCGAAAACGGATGGTCAACAAAAAAAATCGTACATTTGACCTGTACGTGCCTACAATTGGCTTCCCTTTCCCACGCCCACAAACAATTGATTCAAAAGTTGAAAGTAAAAATAAATTAGAGGGAAGTCACGTTTCAGTTCGACTCATTCAATAGGAAACTTACGGAACGCGAAGCCGACAATTTATGTAG
Source organism: Hiodon alosoides (assembly GCA_025775065.1). NCBI lineage: Eukaryota > Metazoa > Chordata > Actinopteri > Hiodontiformes > Hiodontidae > Hiodon > Hiodon alosoides. Next base: position 10,849 of record JAOYSI010056701.1, read on the forward strand.
TTTGTGCATACCAATGCGCTAATCGTTAACATCAATCAATATTCAATGACTAGCTGTGCTTTTTTAAAACAGTTGCAACTTCACGCATACAGTGACCGATTTAGATCCTAGAAAGTAAGAACACATTACGTCGCCCCCTATCGTTTGTGCATTGATGCCCGCAATAGAAGTAGGTCACCCAGTCTAAACCAATTTCCGAACAAAGACAGGTTTACACAGTCTCCCGTAACGCCCAAAAGGTCATGCCAGAAACCCAAGAACGGTATGTTTTCTTACTTAGTTCTATGGCCGCGTTGTACTTCTCCAATGCGTCGTCGAAGTCACGGTTTCTCCACATACTTTCCCCTTCAAACCAGCATCGCCTTGCTTTGCTTTCTGAACTGAACCATTTGTCCAGCAGGGCACTGAGTACTACATTCACTCTTAGACCCATCGGGTGGATCTGGCCGTCCTTTTTGTTCAGCTTATATTTACAAATCCTGCATTCGTTGAGTGCATCGTCCTCCAGGCATCGTTTGCAAAAAGTGTGCCCACATTGCAAGGTTGTAGGCTCGGATAGCAAACACTTGCAAAGCCGACACGAAAACAGGTCAAGGGATTGCCCGTCCTCCAACACAAATTTACCACACTCAGTGCCTCCTTCCCCTTTCGATGTACAGCTTATCGTTAGATCAGACCGCTCCGTATTCAGTGCTTCGTTGTGGTCACCTATTCGTTTCGAAAATAACTGTAGTTCTTTCTCGCGAAGAGTGCTGGCTATACTTTCGACCAAAGGTCCCAATTCGGCTGGCCGAAGCCTATCCAGGTTGGCTGTGGTACAATATGATTCCAGAGCGTCTGCTATTCGCCCAGCCCGAGCAAGGGCGTCCGCTTTGCGGAGACAGAGTCCCCGGTCCGGTTGCTGGAGGTCGGCAAGTTGACAACCGTAGATCTCAGCGGCAAGATTGAAATCCCCTGCACGGCAGGCCTCCTCTGCCACCTCCAGCATCTCTGGACACAATCCCGCAGCAGCGGGGTTGGAAATATCGTGGACGACTTGTCCTGTATGGCACTGGATCCCCGTCTCCATCCTAGTAAGAATCGAGCCTAAAGTTCTCACCAATACTTCAGAACGAATCCCAATTCGAAAATATACAAAATCCCATTAGACAATAATACATTTTCCGAGTTATACAATCACCAACTCATTTTGAGTAGGAGTTTTCTTCACCACCTATTCTCACACACGCACAATGGAATCCACTGGCACCGGCTGGGCCTAATCGCGATCAGAGATCATTCGATTTCAGTACAAAAACGAAAAAAATTCCCCTTAAATATGAGAAAATGGTTATTCTCTTCGCGATTCCAAATGTCTCATCTTACTTGCCATATTCCGTAGGTAAATACAAAAATAGATCCATGTTTTAATCGCCGTGAAAAAATGTGGATGCGGGTGAACATCGATACGCTATTACTCTTCTAGGTGTCGTCTTCTCTGTCCCTGTGTGGAAAAAATAATGTTTAAGAAAAACATCCGGAACTCCTTTTTTCGCGTATAGAACCCAAACTAGTGCTGCTCGCAGTTACGGGTTGTTTAACTACCGACTATATTTGAAACTAGTTTGTCAATAACAGATTTGCGTACGAGCCGCGTTCTTTTAGCCCTCCAGACATATTGATATTTACCCGCAGAGAGAGCGCAAAGAGTTCCTACTAATTCAGTCCTCTCTCGAAAAGAAGCAAAGCCTCAACGTCATCGCCTACTTTATATAACACTTTCGGGTCCAATAATTGACAATTTCGAGATGCCTTTACTTTAGCTCAACTATGGAATTACCCTTTGTGCATCCATATTTACACAATACCGGCACTCCGTGTTTATACGTCTTCCCTCCTAAGATTCTTCGGTTAAGTTCACATACCAGATGTCGCCAAGCGAGCACGTGACACCGTAGAAATTAACTCATTGGCCTATTATACGGCTTGCTTATATAACCACACGTAGCGTTGTGTAACCTTTTACCTGCACCAATCAGAAACCGTGAACGAATTACTTTTTGGTTTGAAGCAGTGCTCACGTAATTCATCTAAAATTCTGGTTTCTGAGGGTCGTATACTCGTTGAAAACGGTTCGGGGCAGTAGTGCTGTGTTTGCAATTGTGTGTCTTGTTAGGAATGTTACGTATACCGTGAGGTCGAAACCTACTTCGTTTCAAATAGCCTGTACAGGAGGCTAAACTGTTAAGCTAATGTATTTTTATGTAATAATTTAAATAATGATCGTTTGTTTTAATAATAGAACATTCGAATCCCCCCCCCCCCCCCCCCCATAATGTTTCAATTACTTAACTCATTTGTTCCCATTTTCTAATAAAAAAAATGGTCTAGGTTAAGACAGAAGTGCAATACAAATAACATTATGACATAATTAGCATGCTTCGGAGTCACGGCTTTATTCTGTTAACGTTTACGACAATTATCATGTTGCTTGGAGAAATAAAAGAGAAACAACGTTTACCCGGCACATGGTATACCAGGGAAAGCATGTATCAAATCGAAAGAGCTTCATTGGCATGCCATCTCCTTACGTGTGCGGCCAAAGATAAACATCAAATAGTGCAGGGAACTAAAAAACAAAATTATTGTTATTTGAACCCTGTGCTCATCTGTGGCAGGCGGTCAGGTATATAGCGCTTGTGGCTCCTGGCAATTTTTTTTCCGGATCAGGCTGGAGACTGTGTGGAAGTGTTTTGTCTCTGGCGGTGGTGTGTTTTGGGCTGTGCAGTAGGAAGTGTAGCTCACCCTCCACTTTTCTCAGCTCGCCTGTAGTCTCTCTTCTCCTGAGCTGGCTCCCCAGGCAGAAGGGGTCTGAGGTGGAGTTCCGGCAGCACACGGGTGGGTGTCCGAGAAAAGATGCTACCTTTTATTGTTATCCGTTGGTGCGAGTCTCCTCTCTTCACTGGGATGGGGAGATTGTAGTGAGGTAAGGAGTGGTTGCATGTACTTTATAATACAAATCAAATCTTGTACATTTGGCGGTAAGAGGAGGTCAAATTACTTTGAAAAAGTTTTTTCCATCTATATGCTTTATTTCTTCCATCTTAAATTCCGTGCAGATTTTCTTACTCGAAATACCTCATCCCACCTTTTGTGTTTTAATTTCTGCCTGTGTTATTATTATGAGTGGCTACGTTCACTCTGCCGCAGGGTAGAAGGATGGCTTACTTATACGGACCTAGCAGACCTAGCTAGTTTGCTAGGTCTGCAAACTAGCATTCTGCCCTTATGTCACAGAAACAAATCCACAAATGAGTTTAACTTTAGACCACGGTGTTGTGGCACTGCAAAGTAACTGGGTCACGCCACTAAAAGGAAGGCGAGGACGACAAACTACCAGGCTTTCGATGTGGAAGTCTCTGCAAGCCGTCCATGTATTTCAGTGCCAGGAAACACACGGAGGGTTACACCATGGAGGAGCCTGCCGCATCCCAGTGTGAACCAACACCGCGCTGTCGCAAGCATGTGGGGTTGGCAGGTGCTACGCTGACGACGCGGGACACCGAAAACGAGGCCAAGTCCGCGGCCAGTGGCTCCATCTGATTCCACCCACTCGGTGGCTTTGTTTCACAAGAGAAGGCGTGTGGATGAACATTTTGAGACTGTGCTAACAACACACACTTATGTTTGCCAAAATAAAACTTACTTGCAAAGCTATCGTTGTACTGGCTGCTCTTTTGTTTCAGTGAACCCAAAACGCCATTCAACCAACCCCTAGACCTTCTCTGTTACATGAGTAGATACGGCTTTTACGATGTCAAGTTTTGCCTCGTTGGTTGATAAAGCTCTGGGAGATAAACATGTCAGTTCAAACCATGAGTTTGCCAGCCCACTCCGGGGATTGGTGTCTGCATTTCCATGTAACACAGACAGTTGTTTCCTCTAAGGGACAGCTTAGTAAAAGGAGCATGACCTGATTCAGGACCCTTGTACATTCTTTTTCACATGGTTTAATGTGTGAAACATTAATTTATTTCAACTTTAACTCAAATGTTCAGCTTTTGTTTCAAAGTGCTCTTAAACATAGCATAGCTATTACAGAGTAATATATAAAACAATTTCTTGATTCTGCGTTGTGTGTGGTATTATATGTGCTGACCAGTCAGAAAAACCAGCTGTGTAGTGATGACAATCTGAGTTACTCCCCAGGATGAGATACCCGATTAAGCGGGGCATGCCAACAAAAGCGTCCTTACACTTTTCTAGTCGACCAGCTCGTTTGGCCTCTGTTATACTTCTAAGCTACCGTAGCACACATTACATTTTGCGGTAGCGTTTGCATTTAAATTTTTTTCCATATAACATCTTTTACAGTCCTATTTGAGGATTTTATTCGATAGCGCTCTTTCGAGCTATCGTTTTATTTACCCAACTTTGTTTTACATTTGCCTCAGACCTGCCGACTGCATTGTAAGGACGTTTAAATTAATATCATACTTAATTATGTAGTATGTTTTTCATAAAGAAGTATATAGATAATGAAGATATACATAATGTATATAGACGTGAGTATATCGAACTGGTTCAATCTTTAAAGCGATTCTGAGAGTTAGCCCATTTTGTCAGACAAAATCATCCTGAGCGGTAGCTGAGATTGCCAGAACGCCGGCGCTACTGGTTGACCACGAATACATTGAACAAAGATGCCTTTGATGTAATGGTTAGGATGACATTATAAGAGTTTAGCGAATTGAGAATCGATAAGAAGCATAAGCCGTCGAACGTCACAGGGCCCCTCGCGGAAACAGACAGATCGGTTTACCATGACAGGGCGTATTCCAGAGTAGAGGCAGCTGCCTCAGGTGTTTCATAAAACCACACGCTGGAAATTTCCAATAAATGGTGTCTTTGTTTAATCATTGTTTACGGGTATATTTTGTATTATGCTGACATTCCCAGTTTTAAACTAATAAAACTGTAAAATGCACATGTCCTTGGATTCTAAAACGTACCTACATAATGACGTCCATGATTCGATGAATTCGAAGTCATTGGTAGTCACTGGAATCATCCGATTATTGGTAGTTATCATGATATACCTTGCAAATATTCTGTAGAACAACCTACTTCGTCAGTAAAAAATATTGGTTAACTCGGCGGAAACAGCTCCACCACCCCAAAAATGCAAACATTATGTCAATCAGTTGAAATCTTTAACATTTCATTTAAATGTTTTTGAAACGTTCAATTCCAACGTGATCACACTGCGTGTGATAACGCTTTGTGTTGACGTTACTACGTATGACCACGTAGGTGTTTGTCATCACCTACGTATGGTTCGAGTCATTTGTTTATGTGGTCAGCCATATCTCACATGTCAGAATCGACTAATTTCAGGTTCTTTTACATACTTGGATATATTGCAGTCATCGTTAAATAGCTATAATTTTACCTAATCTGTTTGCAAACCGAAACTACGTTCACAATTACACAGACGGAATTCAAAATTATAAATAAATAATCGAACTGTCTCTGTAGCGACTTTTTTAGTTGTTAGTTTATCCCAGGGTCATAGAAACAATGCTTTTCGACTCTCACAAGCCTTTGAGAGAAATGTTTAGGTATCCCATCCAGCAGGCATTCTAAAGCAGAGGCTCTTCCAGTCGTCCAGTGAACATAGCTCTGTTATCTAAAGGTAGGTTTTTGGGCCGTTGCATAATTTCGAGATGAACCAAGAGAGTCCACTTGAAAGCTCACGGAAAGCCCAACAGAAACACCAGCCCTGAGGACTTTGCCTGTGTGAGTGAACACATGTGTCATTCTTAGGGCCAATGGCATCTGGCATCACTCAAAACCCCGGAGATATGGCCACATTTATGTATCAAGTTTTTAGTTGCCTCGTGTACATAAACAAGCCACCTGACCCTCCCCAACACCCTCTGCACATGATGTGACAGCTGTTCAGGTGAACCCGATCTCTAGCACCGCACACACAACTTACAGGGTCAGCTTTGATTTCTGCTGCTGCTGCTTGGTAGACTTCTATTATTGACAAATCACAAAAACAGCAGTTACTTTAGAAGCTTTTGCGTCACTATAGTAACAGTACCTGAACTTCTTTTATTTACCCAACATGCAAGGTAACTTAAACGCATTTTTTGGGGGGGGGGGGGTAATATAGTTTAGTTAATGCTGTGGATACCTCGGGCACACTGTCAGTAATCTAATTAAACACTTAGCTAGCGGATATGTTGCCAGCCATGTTTTGACAGATCTATATTGAAGCATTGTCCACCTGAACGTCTGGAACGGATTAAAAACTCGACCAGGGGTAATCTAGATTCTTCCCTTAATTAAAATTAAATGCGAAAAGACCAAAAACCTCTTGTACTTTGGCATTGTTTTTCCTTAAGGGTAGAAACAAAACATGTGACATGAAGACAACAACCTTTGTTGTAAAAGTACCCTTATGGAAAAATCACGTGTGAATCGACAATGTGATTTCTCCATAAGTGATGTCCTGGGGTAATGAAGCTGCTTAGTGCCTCAGGAAATAGGTCACACTGTACCCACGAGCTCCTCCAGCCATATGCTGGTTTAATGTGTCTGTTGCGCCTCATCCTTATAAAGCCCCCCTCCTCCCACCCAGCTATTGTAACACAACACATTCAGTGGGAGAGGAGGATTTGACGCGGAGGGAAGGTGCTCGTTTCTCGACAATCCCGTGCTGTAGTGAATGTGTCTTAATCTAACCTGAGCCTTCACTGCCTTCTAGAAGAAACCGAAAACTCACTTCTTCCGACAACACAACACACCACACCACACCACAACCTTGAATCTCTCCCTAGGATTGTGATTGCTATTCTTTGAATGCATTCTCCGTCTTAACTGATTATATTGTAATTCATTTGTAAGTTATCTCTATAGTAGCGCTTGTCTTCGTACCTACGCGCAGCACTCTATAGGAAATGTTATCTCGGTAAACTGCACGAATAACCTTTAAATCTGGCACGCTTGCACTTCGCTCTGAACAAGGCTGGGTGTCTGCTAAATGACAAAATGTTTAGTGCCTTTTGCCTAAAGCTTTGCACTACACGTTACTGCGCTGAACAGGAGAGAGACTAAGTGCGAGTTCAAGTGAGTGCTTGAAGCTTCATTTAAAAAAAGAAACACAAACACCGATTCGACAACCCAGACCAGTATTTTCAGCTACTGAATAGCAAAGGGCACTTGTAGCTCTTCGCTTGATAGTCTACCGTCCTCTTGAGCGCTGGGAGGCTAAGCGACACTCAGGAGACCACGTAGTGTGAAGTATCTGCTCTACGAGCCACCTCCTGACTGTCACTTCAATTCTAGGAGGAACAAATATACCCAAATGTATCACGAGATGGCACGAGTTACCTTTTTTAATAATCATAGTAATCTTCAGTAAGTATTAAAAGTCTTAAGTATTATTTGTAAAACGCATTTGTCCCATCCCGTATAAAATGCTAGGCTGTTCTTTAGGCTTCAGCTCCACGTGCGACAACAAAGCGTGTCACATTGTGTCAAGCAAATACCAGATCGTTCAAAGCTCATGGTTTGACCTAATAGAAAGTCAGATAACGGACTGGGATGAAGTTTGGCTTCTTTACAATTACCAAGAGGGAACGGTCCTTACTTTACGTACAATTAGAACCGCACATATTTTTTTTTTTTAAAACCGCTACTCATAAAACAGAAGGAGTTGGGTTAACAACGGTAACGCCGAGACATACACTAAAGCGGTGTGGCGAAGATCGTCCTTAAAAACATTGATAAAATAAGCAAACGGATTGTTTCTTTTGTATGGGGTAATCGTATCTTATGTCCACGCCATTCGTTAGTAAAATAGTCGGTGTACATCATAGACGATTTACACATTGTTTGGAGTAATTTTTGGGATATAAGTACATTGTAAGAATATGTACTTCTCTTTATTCTTATCCTTAAAACATTTTCATACGTTGTTTTAAGACTTCCCCCAAGGTAGTATGTAGTTAAAATGGAAATATTTTTTCCCCAATTTATTTATTTAACGAGAAGTATCATTTTCATTTTGACTTGTTGTGACCGAAATACTGCTTTCTAATTCTATCCCTATTTCTAATTGGTACTGCATTTACTTCCGAAAAAGTCCACGCATAGCAGGTTGCGTGTCGCTTGTGATAATGCTACGTAGCATAAGTCGAATAATTTATAACTGCTTGTCTCTAGTTATGTAACAGCAAAGTCAATATAGTTAATGAAGTTCATCGTCGTTCTTGAAGACAAAAAAGGACTGGGGCACGTATAGTTCACGTCACCGCACCAACTTGGAAAGAACTGAGGTAAATGTAGGCTCGCCGCATTCTTGCTGGCGCTTCTGTTTTAAGGGGAATTGTACACAACGCACAATTACAAATCCTCGGAGGAAAAAATAAGTGGATGTGTACATTAACTGATAAGTTTTTAAAAAAAGAGGATTCCTAATTAAATAAAACTATTTAAAAAAATATACACACATGTATGGTTACACAGGAATTACATCCAAGAACTCTCCCTTTTACGACTTCATTAGGATTAATTAGATAATTGATTAATCACATTTTCTAGGGTATAAGACTAGTGAGACTGAGATTGAATTAAAAGCTCAATCAACTGTAACTAAGAAAGAGGTAAATTGGGACAAAAAACTGCATAAAAAGGGTGTTCTCACCATCAGTGGCGCCAGAGAATAGTGATGCGGGGGTGTTGGGCTGGATTGTTCATAGCAGGTGCTAAAGAATTTTGACGCAACAAACAATAACTTATAATACTACAAAATGACTGGGCTCAGCCTTTTTCAGGAGGTGCTTAAGCCCCAGCGGGCCCCGCCCTCCCGCCACTGTTGGTTCTCACAGCCAGGACCCCCCCATTGATGCAATACCCAAGCCTAGTAAAAAGCCACACATGAAACTAAAACAGCTCCAAATAGATTAGATTAGATTTAATTGGTTTCCAAAAAAGGAAAACCCCGCTCCACTCATTCAGTTATATGGGCAACCGTGCTCTGCTATGGTCATACCCTGTCATGGAACAGAGGACTAGCTACACACATCACCCGCAACTTACAAAAACTGCAGAAGACTAGTTCGAGTCGATCCTTTCAACACCGGACACCGGGTTCATCATGGGACTCGAGCAGTCGGACCTCTTTAATAAAAGTAATTAGTCGGGTCAGTACTTCTCATGTATCATTTGGTGTTCTTCATTCGCCCCGAGAGGCTGGAGTTATTAACGGAGCATTATAAACTATGGAGATAAGTTACTACTACACCTCAAAGGGCCCAAGGGGCGCAGGTATCCCGCAGCAGTTTAAAAAAAAAAAAAAAAAAAAAAAAAAAAACTTCCCACACCTTTCCCTTCATCTTCGGTAACTGTGGAAAGCAGGACAATAACGACCAAGCCCACATCACACAAACAGGCTGTGACGCCGTCATTTTAAGTTCTGTTTCACGATTTAAAACAATTAACAGTGCCTTTAAAAATGGAGTGCTCCCAGTCAAATCTTCTCATGGGCCAGCACCATTGCTGGGCAAGTAGTGTAGAGGTCAGTGTAGGGCATATAAGCGGTAGTTCTCACCCCACAGGAGGGGTATGGTTTTGTCACAGCAGGCCTCTACTGTATATTATTATACGGCACTTTATTAAATAAGACTAAGATATGGAACCTCTGTGACTACCAGGAACTGACAAGCAGCCCAAGAGCAAACCAGAACCCATGTCCATCCCCGAATCCTTCCAAACACGAGCGAGCAATCCGCCCCTCCAAAAACCACGTCCCGCCGCACGCCTGGGAAATCGCTGCGGCACACGGCGCGAGTCTAGCTCCCCCTAGCGGATAGCCGCGCGGTAATCAGCAGGTGAACGGAGTAGGGGGAAACGGGTTAGTTCAGAAGAAAATCAGGCTGCTGGTAGCCAAAGAGGCTAAAGTCCCCCTGGAAGGAAACGTAGAGGCGGCGGATGTCCTGCTTGCTGATCCCCGAGAAGTAGCGCTCCACCTTGGTCCGGTTATATCGGGTGATGCCAGGGGGGATGGTGGGGTAGGAGACCAGGCGCTCGATGCCGGAAGCCTTGAGGATGTAGGGCGCGTCGCGCTCCAGGGTCTCATGGTGGCCGATGGCGCTGTAGGCGATGTCGCAGGGCGCGCACAGCTTAGCATACGTCACCCAGTGGATGACGTGGTCCCCGAAAAGCCGGTCCAGGCGCCGCCGCTCCGGGTCGCCCAGGTAGCGGACGAAGTCCTCGAAGTGCAGGCCCGCTGCCTGGTCGTGGCGGCGGCTGCGCCGGTACTTGCGGATGATGGCCGGTGCGATGTCGTGCTTGTACCAGGGCTCGAAGCGTGGGTTCTGCAGGAACTTGTCCTTGAAGGCGGAGATGAGCCGCTCAAAGGGGTCGCGCACGATGAAGAACTTGAAGTACGTGTTCAGCCTTGGGAGGAAACAAACCGGACTCCAGTACAGGTGCTTGCGGCACGACACAAGGAACTACATTTTAATTTGACAAAGGTTTGATTTATTTCTTTGTATGTTGTAAATTGTACCTTTCAGTTATTTCCGGCTGACTCATTGATGACAGGCGGGGCAAGCCATTTTTTTCGTGGTCATGAACAACGCTCTCAGGAATCTCCTCCACGGTGGAGAAAGCGCCTGAATGTGACGGTAAAACAGTGAGCACTATGCTGAGAGACGCGCGTCCGCACAACACGCTGAGAGACATGTATGTACCAACATGTGCTTCGGGACAGCCGACAAGAGACAGGGACAACTCCAACGCAGACACAATTAAATACATACCAACACCGTTCAGAGTCTATACACTTCAATTGCTTCTCACCGTTTTTTTTATCAAGACGGCATCTTCCTTAGGAATTCCAATACTCAACAAAATGACCTGGCCAAGCAACGTTACGATTATGTCAGCGTCGAACTGCAAACTCATCCATCATCACCATCCTCACACAGGACAGAGCCTCACCGTTGAGGACGATAAGGACCTTCTTCCACTGGGTGTTCCCCACTTTGGGCGTCTGGCAGAAGAGGATCTTGTGCTTGTCACAGACAAAGATGCGGTCCAGGACAAACTTGTTGACGGGGGTGTGAGTGAGGTTCCTGAGGGAGGAGTTTCGGCACACGCTGGAGAGCAGCTCCAGACGCTTCAAGGCTACATGGTGCCAGTCTGTGAGGTCAGGAGCACTGGGGCCTACAGATGGCTGAGACACACAGTGGAGGTGTAAAAAATACACACCAATATCCGCAAAGCCCAAATGAGTTGCACAGACTTTTAAAAAAAATGAACACAAATAAAGCCTTTCGCGAGGATAGCAACTTCTCTCGATACCTGCAGTCGCTGGCCAGAATCAGCCCGGACGCTGACTGGCTCAAGAACTACGTTCTTCAAATTATTTAGCTCCCACGATGCATTTCAGTTCTCCTGAGGCCTCTGCACCAATTAGAGCCGAGAAATTCCAGATCATGGACCCTCTCACCTGGTTTGGGGGCTCCAATCTCTTCCTCTCCGCCTCCAGAGACACGGGAGGTTCGATGATCTTTGTGGCTGGCACTGTCCAACGGGGAAGCTCAGACTTTAACCCAAAATCTGACAGCAGACGAGAGAAGGGACTTCATTTTAAAATAATTCAATAAAGATCTGCCAGTATAAGCACAGACTGTAGAGAGCACCTGAACCGGAACACAATTTCCTTAAATATCTCAAGTAAATTTGTGACCAGAGTAACTGCTGCTGTTCCTGTGAGCAAAACACCTTACCCCAAAGAACCTAGTGGGACAACAGAACTGTTTATATGGACTATCGTGTTTGTAAAATATCACTTATTCAATGTAGATAGGGCCTCCACCAAGTAAATTAAATGACTTACCGAAGGATTCTAAATCAAAACGCTGACATACAGAACCGAGGAAGGTTTAAAAAAAATAAAAAATTCTGGTGTCACTGAAGTGATGATTGCAAATAAAGCATGTTGAAATATAAGGGTAGCAGGTGCCACAGATCACCTGGTTTATCTTATTTTTACATTAGGTTTTACTGATACCACATTTGGCTTGTTTATTTTTTCTTAATTTGGATATTTGGAATTCATACAACTATAGATAGTAGTGACTGAATTATATTTATATTTATATAATTTGTTTTACGCAACTGCAAGAGTTTGCCAACATTAAATGCAATTTAGGGCCAGAGATTGGATCCGACCACAGCCCTGGGTGGGATTATCGGCGCTGTTCACCTCGAAATGTAATTTATCAACTTTCAACTATATTTCAGCATCCAAATCATTGGATTTTCGTATAGCTTTAAATACCAACTGAATCCAGGACTGCGTTCACAACGAGAATAAGTACATGAGGCATAATGTTAAAATACATACCACTTTCACAAACGATCGTTTTTCCGTGACTTTAAATTATTTTGATCAGGCCCATTCACTTATGTCTTTTTAATTGGGGGTTTCACCGAGACAGAATGCAAAAATCTGTCGTTATAAGATGGATTCAATATAACTTCCGGATGTTATGTCAGGACATGGTCTCAACCACTCACCATTTGGGATTTTGATGTTGAAATTAATAAACTTGCTGGCGAACATGACGATAAGCAGCACCCAGCCGCAAGCACCGACGAGCAGCCAGTGATGCCGCATAGCTTTCGGGCATCAGCCGCCGGCCATTGAAGATGCTCCTTCGCTAGCGAGATAAGAGACGAGCGACTTCTTTAAGATCATACTACTAGAGTTCCACTGCAGATATCTTATCTGATAATAAATTAAGAGAAATTCAGATTCCAGAGCTACAGTAATTAAACAAACAAAAAATACAAAATATGAAAATAGTTTTGCCCTCACTGAACTGACGTCTCGGTCATTAGATCATTATTGGGGTCACTAGTTTAATTTTTTCAATGACCATTAAGTGGCAGTATACAACAGGAACATGGAGCGGTTTGTTTACATGTATTTAGGTACCTACTAGCTTGTTTGAACAATAGTGACGTGAAGCATCTCAAACAGCGTCCATGGCAGGGAATTTACGATATAACTTTCAACGTGCTTTGCATGACATTATAGACATGCCTAAATATGGCATTAGCCACATGAACGCATGTTATATTATAGCAATAAGAAGACAAGTACACAATCGTATAAACAGTGCGCCAACGGTAAGCTATGATATAGAACAAGCTTCACGTAACAGACTGCTGTTTGGGGGAATTCTAAACCTGCTATGTTAATCTCAAGACAATACACAAATGAAACACTAAGGCGTTAATTAATTCATAACTGATTAAATAAAACAACGGAAAACCCGTTCCGATACGTATTTGCTGCAAAGAGACCAACTCCAGGCCATTAATTGTGCTACTCAAAAGATTCACCAAGTGCACGAGAAGAACTGAGCACAAAGTAAGATAAAATAATGTAATTCAGTCCAAGGCCGCATACGACAACCCCTTGCTAAACTGCAATCACATACCTGAAAATGTTATTGGAATAACTTCTCCCATCAGGCTCGGAACTACCCCCTCGAATCCATTTCGCATCGACAAGCATACTAGCTGTAATATATTCATTATAAAAACAAGACCTAAACCAACATCGTCCCCTGGTGTTCGAAAAATTAGACCTCCGAGTCTGAAACACGATTCATTTGAACGAGTTAAATTTGAACTGATTAATAAGAACATAAATAACAGTTTTCTTTCTTCATATTTATGATATATATTTATCTCTCTCTCTACAT
>JAOYSI010056712.1:6457-24621 GCA_025775065.1 Hiodon alosoides
CCTGTTCAGGCTGTGCTCATTGTCACATTAATGGGCATGCCTCAGGCCCTGTTCAGGCTGTGCTCATTGTCACATTACTGGGCATGCCTCAGGCCCTGTTCAGGCTGTGCTCATTGTCACATTGCTGGGCATGCCTCAGGCCCTGTTCAGGCTGTGCTCATTGTCACATTACTGGGCATGCCTCAGGTCCTTTTCAGGCTGTGCTCATTGTCACATTACTGGGTATATTGTCCCCTTATTGTCTTTTGCAATATAAAAAGTTAAATGCAGACCACAATCACTTCCCCGATATGTTAGATCATCCTATCTAAAGAGAGCTTACTGGAATACACTGAAACTGAAGCTGTCAGAATATGGGACGCTCTCGGCTATGGTGCATATATTTTCATAACTTTGGGAAAGTGACCTAATCAGAAAACAGCCGAAATAACAGTGGTATCTGCACTTCCACGAGGACACTGGGGGGGAATCGTCTGGTATTGAGCTCAGACTTTTCAATATGTCCAGCCACGTTCTAAAAACTCAAGTTCCAACTGAGCTTTCCCCATAGGACATACGGTAACATGTTTAGATGATTGTGTTTCACATCAGGGAACAGTTGAATCATTATTTAATTTTACAGCACGCGTGACATATGATTGTAAAAATACCTGATTACTTTTCACACTGAGCACATCCTTCACTGTCTGGGTATGCGTGACACGGCCCTGGCACTGATAGCAGTTTGGCGGCCTCATTAGTGGCAGAAGCCCATCCCAGCAGCCTGTAGCTGAACTCTGCACATCATTGAAGATGTCTCGGTGAGGTGTTGGTGAAGGGTAAAATGTGTAGAGGTAGGCAGAGAGGTGTGTAGACATAATTTACGGGTGTTAAAGGATCACAGTAAAGAGGGGGAAAAAATAACATGGGTAGCAAAGACATTTCTGTGCAGGGTTTGAAGTCATATCAAATTATTTAAACTTGTTAAATAATAAATAAATAAAAACTCCAGATTACAATAGCCTAGTGTTGTCAATATCTGTTTGAATATACCCAGTCATTTCTCAAACAAGTTTTTGTTGCTGATGATGGTTTGATCTTTGTGTAATGAGACGACAATATGTTCTTGGTGTCTCCATGGGAATAAATTGACTCCTCTATTCCTCTTCAAGACTAATGTAGAAACTTTTTGAAAGTCAAAAGCAAGATTTATTTTCCGCTCGGTAACACCAAAGGTGGGACTCAGATCACCTGCCATGCTTTCCAGTTACTCAGCAGAAGGTAAGGGGAGTCCGCCCTGACTTCTGCCTCACCCACCAATTTCATGATGACAGCAGCTAGCCAAGTGGTTAAAGTGCAAAGCCTGAAAAAGTCTGGAAAGTCAGGTTTGAATCTTGAATCTTTCCTACTGTACTGTTTGAGAAAGGTCCTGTGCAGTAACTGACTTAATATTCTGCGGTGTAAGCTGCTGGTTTCTTTGGATACGGTTTTCTGCTATGTTACTCGGGTCATGTGACTCCTGAACCAGGTTTGGTGGTGTGGCATTTCCAGAAATACTGGCATTTTACAGAGAATGTAAAACAAATGATCTGGCCTATTTACACGTATGGTAAATGAATAGACTGAAGACAATGGGTAATTAATTTTCAGGGAACTACCCTCTGTAGCCTATTTAATATCTGACTCTTTGTGATTAGCTCAAATTAGCTCTTGGAAAAATAATTCTCAGGTGAAAAACAACTGATGAAGTGTGGATTCCAGCACACAAAAAACATAAAATTTACCAACTGCATCCTGTAAACTACCTGTGATGCTTTGTAGCCTGAACTTGATTTATGGAATGTCTTGCAGATGTGCATTTGGAGAACTTCCAAATAATCCAGATGGGCTTTGGATCGTGGTCACTGGGCACAGCACATGAAGAATCACAGCAGTGAGAAGTATGGATCGAGCAGCGCTCTCGAGAAAGATTACTTTATCGTGCTCCTTTCAAAGTGTGTCTTTGAAAAGATTCTGCCCGTAGGATACATGCAACAGAGAGAACCCATTAGGCATCTCAACAGAGACATTTTGACATCTTAAAAAGAAAGGTTTTATTTCCCTATTGGATTGAATGGTTGTTGAATATTCAGAAAGGGGAAGAACTTTGTCTTCTAGGTACTGTTGCAATTAGTTTGTCTGGTAGACTGATATTGAATTCCTAAATATTATCTACATATTATCAAAATCTTCCATCGCCCGTAAAGAGTGTTCCATCAACAATTCAAATAAATAAATTAAAATGATTGATTCATGATTCATTTGAAAATGAATATCTATATACATCTGTATATAATATAAAATTATATCTATCAGTGTGTTCCAGCCACTTCCGCTTCCCCTTTTCAGGTAAAGGTCACAGGGCACACTTTTTTTTTTTTCACTTGGAAAACAGATTTTTATTTAGCATTGCACACACCAATGCCAGAGTGGGGAATCGGGAGAATCGGAAGAATTCCCTGTGGGACGCTTCACTTTTGGGCCGGTTGGGGGAAAAAAAAAACGTTCAATTAATTTATCTTCTCTTAAAGTACTTGTTCCGCACTCTATATCTGACACCACAGCCCCTGTATGGCAATAGATCAAATGGGAGCTACCACCTGAGGAAGATCACCCCTCTGAAATTATTACAGATAGTTGGCTCCATATAGCCCATCTTTTCCAAATAGTTTCCTGAAGTAGCATACCGTAACCATAAGCATCAGTGAAGATGGATAGAAAGAGAACAGGAGGGGCTGAAAAGGCCAGGTTGAAAAATAGAGCGGCTTTAGAGGAGGACGCTGAAAAAATTTGCCAAACTCACAGACATTTTGCCAAACTCACAGACTCACAACAGGCTACTGTTAAAGGGAGGTGTTGGCCTAATGATTTGTCAGCGTAATTATTAGGCTAATACGTTAATCGAACATTAGGCTACGTTGTCAACCTATGTAAAATATCAATGCAATTAAAAAATTTGCCTATTTGAATAGCCCAAATCATTTGAAGAAAAAAAATGATTTAAAAAACACAAGCACTATCTGTAAAATAACCCCTTACTGAAATGTTTTTTGTAGAGTCTGAGCAGCAGATAAGCCAGTCCCCTGCTGAATATGATGATGAACCTGAAATAAGCGAGGAGACCTGCAATGCTGTGTGGACAGGTAGAGACAGAGTAAACAATACAAAAATGATTTATTTAACTATTACACACACACAAAGAGCAGAAGGGATGGATAGATTCTAAATGATATCCAGATGGTGTTAGGCTAACACTTTTGAGCGAAGCTAGACAAAACAGAGTTCATTGTGCTGCATAAATGCATTCAAATAAAAGTATTAAATACATATTAGGTTGAAGTTGTTTAATCAGTAGTTGCTGTCTGTGCCAATTATCTTACAATGTCTATGCCCCTTTGCATTATAAATGCTATGCAATAGAGGTGAGTCAGATGCTGGGAGAGGAGATAAAGGGACAGTGTCCAGTGAGACTACAGCAGCCCAGCAGAAGATCCCAGAGTCACAGGCAGATGCTAGTGTAGATGTGGAGACTGAGCATTTTGATTATTTTACTCATCCACAACCAGCCCATAAAACAGCCCCTACTAGCTAAAGTTTTAAACAACAAGCATGGCATTTGCACCTGCTGCAAGTGGAGGTCCTTTTATAAAGGGAGGTATGAAAACATGGACACATGTGCATCAGTGGATAGAAGACATGAGAAAAGTAAGATCCACAGAGATAGTGCTGATGCTTACTTTATGTTGGCTAAAAAGGCAGATGTAAAAAACCTTCTGGCAGGAAAACAAGTGTCTTTACATCATGAGCAGGTGAAGAAGAAGCGTCATGGAACGTATAATAAATGTGATAAAAGTCATAGGCAAATGTGGATTTAGTTACAGAGCGAATAAAGCAGAGGCTGCTTATAGACTAGAAAATACTGCTGTCAATCATGGCAACTTTTTAGAGTTGTTAATACTTTTGAGCAGGTATGATATGTGTCTTCAATAGCACATTAGTAGTAGTATTAAGCAAAGCAAGAAGCACCATGACACTGGTGTAAAAGGCACAGGTTATCTTGTGACTCTACTTTCAAAGGACATTGTTGTTAAAGTTGATGTTCTCAGCCATGTGATAAAGGGCATGACTGCAGATGAGGTTAGAGAGGCTGTTTTCCTTTCAAATTGATACCACCAAAGATATAACTTCAATGGACCAATGTGCCATCATTTTAAGATACGTTAGAGATGCCATCCTTGAGTGGTTGGTTGCTATCCTTGAGTGGTTGGAAAAATCCACAGGCAAGTATTTCACAGACCTATTGAAACAGACACTAAATAAGCTCTGCATTGAAATTGGCACATGTGTGGGCAACTCCACTGACGGTACAGCAAACATGCAGGGACAGTATCAGGGGTTTTCTGCATTTTTCTCTGAGCAGTCTCCTACGCAGATTCATGTTTGGTGTTACGCACATATCCTCAATCTGGTACTGGCAGACACAGGCAGTGTTGTTGAAAGTGCATCCCTCTTTTCCTTGCTTAATGACATGGCAGTTTTTCTGAGAGAGTCAAATAAGCGGATGTAAAGGTGGGAAGAGACCACTGAAGATAAACTTCACAGAAGACTGTGTCCAATGTAGGAAACAAGGTGGTGGGGTAAGGATCAGGCTCTCACTAAAGTCTTTGGATGTTTTGGTAATCCACACGATGCATTGTATTGTATGCTGACCTGCTGCTGGCCCTAGCCTCAGTTGAGGGAGTTGGGAGTATGAAGCCAACAGTGAGGATGAAAGCAAAGGGATACATTGAAACCCTTCTGAAATAGGAGATGACACTCACTGCTCAAACCTTTTTCGGCATACACCCCCACTCTCCAAGTAACTACAGACTCATGGAATGGATATTTTGGGAGCTCAGTGTGTTGAGGGGACAGAGGATAACCACAAAAAATGTGTCAGGGACTTTGAGGGTGTGAAAGGAGCAGCTGATGAGTTTGAGAGTTGGGCTACTGAAAAGCTGCAAGAGGTGGACAACTGTGAGCTCGTAGTGCAGACTGTACTTCTAGAGAAGCATGTTAGAAAACTGAAAAGGAGATATGCCAGGAGAGCTTTTATAAGATGAGCCAGTAGCCTCGCCTGATGCTGCCTTTGAGGTAAATTTCCATAATGTCATTCTGGACACTGTGAAAAGTAGCATAGATTTCAGGTTTTCAGCTAATGCAAAACTTGCCTCAGATTCTGCTTGTCTTGACCCTAAAAACTTTCCTGAAATAAGGGCAAATGGACTCCCCAACTCAGCGCTCCAGGAAATCAGCAAATGTCTGCTTAGGTTTGATGACAGAGCTACTGTAAACACATTATATAGTGAACTATTTAGTCTGGCATCCCAGTGGGAGAGACTGAAGAAGTCCCCTCTGGAAGGTTACACTGTCAGGACAGGTAGTGAGATGGCAGTGAAAGGTCAGGAGGATAGTGGTGGACTGTCACATATGGAACCAGAGATAGAACTTAAGAGCAGGACCTGTTCTATCAGCAAAAACGGTGTAATTTGTGTTAATCTAATACTCACACAGTATTACATCCTCACAGATGCTTACCATGTAATTGGGCTGGCATATAAATTTCTGTTGATCACTCAGGTTGCATGCGAGAGAAGCTTCTCAACCCTAAAGTTTGTTAAGAATAGGCTACGAAGCTCACTGACTCAGGAGCACTTGGAGGCATTCATGCTAATGTGCACAGAGAAGGAAATCCTCTTGTCTATTGACAATGACACAGTTATAAACAAAGTTGCAGAAACCAGTGCACTGCTTAGGCGGCTATTGATGCTGTAGAAGCTGTTGATGCTATTTACAGTTCTAAGTATGGACCCCCTGTATGGAAGAGTGATATACATTTTATTTGAAATGTTTTATTTCAGTTTTAAGTCAACACATTGTTGAAGTGAAATAGGCTAATATTTTGTTAACTTATCAACCTATCATTGAAGTGGAATATTTTTTGTTATCAACGTAAGTGAAATGTTATTTAACTTCTACACATTTGTTGAAACACGCTACTAAAAAAAAAATACAGTAGTAGATAGTAATAGATAGTAAGAGCAGATAGTAGGAGCTGAATTGTCGCTTTATTTATCCAATTTCCTCCACTATGGGAAAAGTGGGACGGAGATGAGGCATGAAACTCGGGCCTTGGCACACATTTTTAACAGCCATTAAGCTCTGACTGAGTGGACCGAGTTTTCTCTTTCAGATTAAATAAATAACCCTACCTGCAAATCAAAGCTTGAAAAATGACAAAGCAGAATTGTTATTTTCTGCTATAATATTATCTCAGTTTCATATTGATGCATGGGAAAAGAACGGAAAAGTATGACAACTTTTTTGCTATGCTACGTCTGTCTCCTCCTTTATATGTGTGAGTTGGAACATGCAAGTTACATTCAGCGGGTGAAATAAGTATTGAACACGTCACCATTTTTCTCAGTAAATATATTTCCAAAGGTGCTATTGACATGAAATTTTCACCAGATGTTGGCAACAACCCAAGTAATACATACAAACAAAGAAACCAACACAAATTAGCTCAGAAAATTAAGTTATGTGTAATAATGTGAAATGACACAGGGAAAAAAGTATTGAACACATGAAGAAAGGGAGAGTGGTGAGAGAGGGAGAAAGGCATGGAAAGCCAAGACAACAACCCCTAAGTAGAGGGGTAGCGCCGGAAATGATATTGATTAAACTAGACAAAAGAGTTTACATGGTGTTTTTATATACGTGCATGAGCTACATAATAATATTAATAATGAAAAAAAAAAGTATTGAAAATTTTGTACAACAAAATTATTAAATATAATACTGCAGCAAATACTGTTATTCCTTATTTCAAGCAGCCGTAATTTTTCATTAACGTAAAACAATACACATACACACACACAATTTTAGCACCCACTGAAATATTCCAATTGGAAATGGGAAACATCAATACCCAATTAGATACTTGTATTTTAGCATCAGGGAAGAGTTTAATCTGTATTTCATGTTGGTACTACATGTGACAAGTTCATATTATTTTTAAAGAATAATGATGATGAAAATGCCATTGTGATGCCTACTCACACACAGACAAAACCAAACGTTGGGTTTTAACTCCAAGAGAATCCTTTTCTATGGCAGAGCTGATAAAAAAGTACTATGCTATTTTAAGAAAATAATAAGTATTTAGCACGACTGTGTTGTTGTGCAAACACATATTTAAAACGAATATTTGCATTCAAACAAAAAACCTTCACACATAAAAGGACTCTTCGAGGTAAAACCACAAAGAGATGCGTTGTAGGAGAATGTTTTCATCAGAATAAAGCCTACATAAAATTCAAATAAATTGTTATTACGTCGTGTTCATAAAAGCCAGATGGCTTTTTACCATAAGTAAACGGCAAAATTTAAAGTAATTCATGCACACACAAAAAAGAAAAAAAATCTTTTTTTTTATAATAACGGTGCATTGAACTGCATTGAAAAATATGAGGCAGATGCATTATCTATGAAAATCTAGTATGAGGTGTATTAACTATTGGGGAAAGTACCATGCCAAGTAAATGACAAATATTTTTAGCCTCTATATATCATGTTAACTAAGTGAGGCATTCCATCCATGTATGCAGTACATGTCCACACTACAGCAAAGTCTTCTATGTTGTATAATCTCCCTTTTGTTTTGCACCTACCCTGGTTCTGCTATGCAGCCCAATAGTTCACATTTTTAACGGCAAATCAGAATAAATACACAAGCCTTTTTTTCAGATTCACCTCTTTTTCAGTGATTTCACTTTAGCATCATTATACCAAATAATATTCCATGTCAATAAGTAAACAGGAAGAATTAAAAGCAGATTTAAAATTACACCGTCGATAAAAAAGGTTATATAATTAAAACGATATGCTTGCCATATGTAAATTCCGAAAGGGAACATATTGAAATCTTTTTTTCTGTCTTCTGCATGCCATCACTATTAGAAACTCCAGATTGTATAATCACCATATTTGAATGAATTCTGCATTCAGACTCACCCTGCATACAATGAAAGATTTGAGCTCTTTGTCCAGACTTTCCTGCACATTGTTTTAGCAATCAAAATAATCAAATTTCCTGTGACATTTTGTGCATATTTGAGGTTATTTTCCTCTTTTTATTGCACCAAGAAGTCGTTTTACTTCCATGGGGACCTAATTAAACCTTCATTATACAAGTGACATCATTCTTATTTGACATTATTATTTAATTGCGTTCATCATGTCACATTCCACATTTACCCATGTGACTGGGTTTATATTATTTGAACTGAGATTATTATACATTTCTTTAAAACATTTTTTCTTTCTACAAGATGTGCACTTTGAAGTTCCCTTCTCATTACATTAAATATTTTCCATTTACATATGGCAGATATTGAGACATGTCATAGTTTGTCTGGCTGTGTGTTACTCTCAAAGAATAAGCTCAGGTATCATTGGCAGCTTTACAGTTTGACTGGATCTATAAACAATAATTGTATTATAAGATGCTACAGGCTTGTTTTAATAAATCTCGATATTTCATTGGAAGATAACTGGACCGCATACGCCCTGTAAACACTGACCCTCAGGACAGTAACGGCTTGTGACTCTAAATGGAATGAGTGGTGGCAGGTCATGACAGGAGAATTTACCCGAAGCCTTTATTAAAACCAGCAACTCAGAACGCAGATGACCTAGGGCACTTATGACCTGACGTGTGCTCCCCTTCACTACAAGAGTTGTTATTAGTGGTTTGTGCATAGTAATCCAGTTAAGGCATCCAGTGCTTAATTTGTAAATCAGGAGGTCCCAGAACACAGAGAGGGTGCAATCAAAATGTCTGAATCCAAATTGGACACAGATCGAATCAAATAAGTGCCGGTTCGAATCTGGGAGGTCCCGGATCCTGATTCGGTAGGATCCAGCAAAAATGAAGCCCTGAAGGTATCCTGTGAGGTTCCATTGCACTATTTCCGATTCCAATACAACTCACAGTTAGATATCTCACTATTAAGTGACGGACTTTGAAATTCACCCAATTTTCCCCACATTGCTCTCTTGTTAATATTTCCATTTCAGACTATTATCCAGCCATCATTGTTTTGCTATTCGATCATAACGTCTTGCTATCCTATCTAAAGTTTCTGAGGCCTCCCCATATATTTTGTTCTGAATAAGTTTAAATTGTTGTTTAAATAAGCTGTTTCACTAATCAAAATCAAATGTGTTTTATTACCAAATATCCTCAATGGTCTTTCATGTGGTTCTCAAATTTTTTAAACATTTAAAATTGTGTGCTGCCACATGCAACTACTTAATACGCCTGAAGGAAATTTAAACGAAATTTGAGGAAATCTTTGGAGACTAAATGAGACAAGCAATTGCTGAAGTTAAACATGGCTTTCTGTGTTCTTTAATAGAGGACCAGAGGATATATTGTGGCTGGTAGGTAATATAAAAGACATTAAAATAATATTTTAAAAAGCAATGAAAGTTGTATCTGTAAGTGATAGTGTAGAATTGGACTTTATTGTTGAATTGTGTTGCTCCAATTGCCACTGACCTTGCACGGACTTCATAGAATGTTAATTATTGGACCAAACAAATAAAAATTTGAACAAATCTGCTTGTTATCCAAAATCAGGCATTCCTACAAAAACACTTACTAATACACTGCACAATCCACCGGTTTGGCTCAAATTAGCACTTTCCCCTCAGGTACAGGCCCTAACTAAAGAATCCTGCAGCCTTTTATGTTGTGGCTGATTAACCGTTGGATCCAGCTGTACCAGTTTCACAGCTGAGGACCATTGGCAATCAGCAGGCAGAGACTGAACCCCTGAACCCTTTGTTGTACCACATACCTCCCTAGCACAGACCCATCACAGCAGAGTACACGCCATGTAATGGCGATATCCCCCATGGAAAATGCAGGGACACTGGGAGGCATGTCTGGTGCCCCCTGGGTCTGGGCACAGTCTTCTGGGATGTTGTCAGGTCCTCTTGAAGGACGCCTGGTTTGCCGCCATTCATTCATGGGCAGGGTCGTTCCGGCTATGGGTACAATCTTATGCCATCAAGACAAAAAGAAAACGCAAATGGGATTCCCGTGGGATTTCACCCAGCCAGCGGTCTTGAAAGCCATTCTGAATGCCAGGTTGGACTAACTGTCCGTTGATTCCTCCTGGGTTACCCTACATAATTCTCTTCTCATTGCGCTCCAGAAATGTCTCTCCATTAGCTTTAACATTGAGACTGGTTCTCACCTGGGCTGTGGAGAAAAGGCTTGGAGACGCACACTTAATCAACAATGTTAAGGGCAGTCATTGGCAGATGTTTCCTCATCCCCGACAGCTAAGCCTTCTTCCTGGTGAAACCATCCTCACAGCTTATGGGCTAATCACGGCTGGGTGACATCCTTGTCACTTTTTCCTCCTTTGTTATCCTTCCATTCACTATCCTCTGCCTTCCCCACTCCTTAACTCCCTTCTGATCTTCCACTATTCTTTATCCATTTTCCCTTCTTGGGATCTCTTCAGCCCAGATCCTTGTCCTTCTCACTGTCCAACACCCTATTTGGGAAACTACTTCCTTCCCAGCAGTCTTGTATTCAAAGATTCCTGTAGTGGAGACAGAAGAGGGTGTGATTGGAGAATTTCGGGTAGAAGGAGTAGCCAGGCTCGCCGATCTAACTAGGAAAAGAAGCAGTTGGGTGGAGTTCACAGTAGAAGCAGTCTTCAGTGTTGCCTCCTTTTCTGGAGTGGGGGAGCAATGCTGGTCCTCGGGTGAAAAGCTGGTCTTATTTAGCTATAGGTTCTTTTTTAAATTGTTTTTGCGTCTCAGTCTATAATTGTTTTTTGTTTTTTTTACTGGAAAATCTGATTCCTGCAATCCATTCTGCAATCGATTGAATATAGATTTGATCAGTCTTCTCTTTGGTAATACATGTTTTCACTTGCTGACCATGTACCTGTAACCTTGCCTAATGCTATAGTAGTATCAGTGCATAGATTAAAAATATTATTAAAATTTAAATATGATACAGTCAATACTTATTGGCTTAGTTTTGGTGAACAGACACATAGTTGCTCTTTAGAACTAACAATTATGAGGTTAAACAAACAGACATTATGGCCAGTAGGATTTAGATAATAACCTCAATGCACAAGAAACCTTTTAGTTCAGTCTAGTTCATTAATTACATCATAAATGAACAAAGAGGGGTTCGGTTATTGTTTAACTGTCTGCTCCATTTAGATCTCCCCCAGAAACTCCCCCAACTCTACCGGCATGTGAACAACAAAAGCAGCTGGGCCCGGATATGCTGTTTGTTGTAAAACGAGGTGAATGTGGAATTCATTTCAGTCCAAAAGGGTAAATGGATAGAAGGGGCAATAATTATCCTGAGAATATATTGTCTGTGCCAAACAATTGAATCTAACAAATCTTTATCACTTAAATGTTCTAATGAAATGGGAATATGTCTCCCAAAGGTCATGTCGGGTAGGTTTCATTTCAGAACTATCTGTCCAAGCTCCCCAGATCATGTGAATGGTAATGAAGAATATGCCTGTGTTTTCCAAATTAATGCAGACAATGAACTGCTTAGTGTCTGCATTTGTAATAATGTCAGTCTACTTAAATAGGCCTCTGGTATCTTTTTCTCCATTCAGAATGATAAATGCATCTGTGAGGTATTATGCGTCAAATTGTTATGTTAAATTAATAAAATAGTAACCAAATAATGTTCAAGTTATGTCACAATCTGTACCAGAGATGCATGTAGTGTATACTTAAATTTTCATTCACAATGGTATGGTATTTTACACCAGTTTTCAAAAGATTGCTTTGATGCCCAGCATGGCTACTTTTCTTTTAATACTACTAATAGAGCAAGGCAAAAACTTTTTTTTCCCCCATCTCCACTAAAACTGAATTTTGAATTCAGACGTAAATGCCGTAATATTACTAATAATAATATAATACTACTATTGTATGTGTGGATCAAAGTGTATTTCTTTTTTTATAAATTATTTTTAAAATATTCCAATAATATCTGTATAGGTGTTCCAAATAAATAGGATATTAGTTTTCAAGTGAGAACCTTCTTTCAATAATGTTTGTGATGAGCCCACAACATCTCCAGAAGTTACAAAAGTGACTTCTGGCATCCCTGAGTTGTCCAGCTCTAAACGTATTCAGCCTCCTCCTTGGTCACCTGGGATCTTTACTCTTCAGCCAGACCCACTGCCTGCCCCTTTCAGCAGCCTTTGACATTGCCTTGATGATTTGGCATAAGGCTTATCCCAAGTTACCTCAGCAGTATTGTGATAAATTTCACCACAAAGCCATGGCACCCAACTTCCACTAGACAAACCATCGTTTTTCAACCCTGCTGCTCCGCATCAGCTGCTGCCTCAGCACACTGTGGCAATTTCCCCTTGCCTCTGCCTTGCCCACTGCGTCCTCCTGTGTGAACTCTATGAAATAGACGACACATCGGGAGTTGAACCACAGAGCAAACCCAGTCTTAGGTAGTAGTCTGGGTTAAAAGAATCATAAATGAGTTGTGGATCTCTGGTTGCATTGGTTTGGATATTGAGCTATCTGACCCCAGTTTCATTGACATTGAAAGAAAGTTTGGATTGGCTTTCTTGTCAGGAAAAAATATGCAGCCAGTATTCCTTTGAGTAAAATCAGACAATTTTATTCCTATGTAAGGTCATTCTACATAAAGAGTGCCACCCAAATGTTATGCAAGAACATAAGGACTAGGAGCATAGGAGAAGAAAAAAAATGCAATAAGAAAAATGAAAGATAAACCAATATGTAGAGGGCAGCTTACACAGGACACAGCAGAAACTTTGTATAAACACGGGCGTTTTAAAGGAATGAAAGCAATGCTTAGACAGAAATCAACACAAAAAGTATGACCTAGACACATACATACAAAAAAACCATGTCATCATATTGAGAAAATACATTTAATAATAGAAAGATGAAAGGAAAACCACATTGAAAAAAGGAAAAGAAACTTAAGGAGGATTAAATCCTAAGGAAGAGGACATTCTGACGAGAAGGAAATACTGAGGAAAAAATTAAATCCTAAGGAAGAGGAAATCCTTAAGAGGAGGAAACCCTAAGGAAGAGGAAATCCAAAAGGAAATTAAAAATCTGAAGGAAGCGAAAAAGCATCTGAGAAAGCAATCCCAAAAGACAGAAGAGTTTATTGGAGAGTAGAATTTAAAGATAGTACCTATTACTTCAAAATATTTATATTCTGGGGCCAGTGTGTAGTGTAACAAATGGTTATAACATAAAAATTAAAAACAGACTAGATTGAACAGACTAGATTGTTTCTTCCAGCAGGGTCGAAATTAATCTTGGGGACATGGGCTGTCTGCATTGGCTAACCTCTTTATGACAGTTTCGATTGGTATTAATACAACTGGTCATCTTTGTTGTTGACGTTGATCATGACTTTCATTCATCTGCCTCCTCCTTGTTGTCACAAACCGTTGTTGTTTCCTGAAAGCTTGTTGAGGAATAATGGACAAGCACATTTGCAATAATGAGCAGTAATTGTCACAGAATAATTGAGTACTTAACAAGAATAGAAATAAAAATTAGAAATGGTTCTTTATGTGAGACAATCAAATTAAGAAAACTGAGTAGTATAAACATCATACTCTGTGCGTGACTGTTAGAATTAGACGGCTTAGTTTTGGATTCCGGGCTGAAAATTCCACGTAAGCGAGGCCTTTTAACGGAATAAGTCAAAGCAATTATTTTAAAAACAACTTGAATACAGTATTTGGCAACACAAAATATTACGTGTCTCTAATGACTGTGTATTTACAAAGTTTTTTTCTGCATAAATACATGTTTACGGTGTTGTTACTGCAGCCAATGGGACCTGCAGCATGATAATGATCCCTATCATTCATCCAAATCTACAAAGAAATGTAAACACAAACTCCAGACCATAATCCAATAGAAGATGTGTGGTTTGAACCCAATAAACCAGTTTATAAAAGAAAGCAATGAAATCTGGTGGAGGTGAAGAAGATCTCTGTAAAGGACTGTTAATACGTGGCTCCACCTGATAAAACGCTACATTAACCTCTTCTCAGTGTGCATCCCTTCAGGGTGCTGTGGAGGACGTAAAAGCACTGCTGCAAGGCCGTGAATAGATTTGTCCTGGTTTTTTGTTTTTATATTTAGGAGTACTCATTCTGTTGTCAGCACATTGTAATTACATTCATCCTAATATTACGCAGTCACGACAATATATTTTGGAGTTAACACTTTCTTGTGAGGTTTTTATAGCTGGATGAAAGAATATTTGTAATTTACATTTCACCGCCTAGTCACCGCTAACTCTCCTTACAAAGTCTTGCTCTGTAATTTCTTGTGCAGCAATAAAACTATTTCTAGAGTAATTACTCCATTATGTCCTGTACAGAATGTATGCCTCACTCAGATAAATTTCTTATAAATTGTTCTGATGTTTTATAATCTCATAAAGCTCACTTCTTTGAAATATCAATTTTGCGGTGAAAAGTGGTCAGACTGTAATGGTTTCCAATAGATCAGTACTTGCTCACAGAAGACTTCCTCAGCAAAAAACCCTCAGGATGATTGAGATGCCTAAATTTCCTATAAACCACGTTGGCCTTCAAAGAGCTACCTTGGCAATATGTTTCCATAATTGGGTTGCTTTAAATGTTGATTGCACCCGAGATGCTCTGTCATGTGTGCCTTTGAGTGTCTCTGTTTTATGTGACTGTGAGTGTCTCTATTTTGTGTACCTGTAAGCATCCCTATTATGTCTTCTAGTGAGGGGCTCCATACCACTTTCCTCGTGTTTGACTGTCCCAGGTGACTGAAAATTAGGAATTTAATCATCTTTAGCCATTCTTCAAATAATGTTACGGAGAACACCTTTCATGAAATTTAAACGTGATGCCATTTAATGTTCTTTCATTAGTCTTGAAAATCAAAGCGTCAATTTTACCACGCAATCCTGAAAAATCCTTTAAAAAAAACACGATTCTTACGGGACTTTACTCTTGTCTATTCTTTATCTGGGGGCCGAGTTGTGAGGTGGGCTGGGATCTCATGTGACAAGCTAAGTACTTTTGCATTATGTAAGATAAAAAGGATGCAGTGTTTGGAGCAGTGATTTCTTACTCACAGGGCATAGTTTGGCCTGTCATTCACCAAAATCTTAAATAGCAACAGCCTACATTAATAAGGGGTCCACTCAAAATAGATTGCCTAGCAGATTGTAGGAGGCAAGAAATACTGGACTCCCCACATCATTTCTTCACTGTAAAATTTTAAAATATGGGAGGAGCAGCCAACAAGCAGACTGCATTGAATAGTACTAAATTGGAACAAAAACTAAATAAATCATATAGTTAAAGTGTGAATATATACAGTAAATTTAAATGGCTGAGACACTTAACTAATCGATCTGACCTTACCATGTTTACATTTCTTTGAGCATGTGTTTATTTACGTCAGTCTATTACAGACAAACCCCACAATCCCACTTCGAGGGTAGGTGTTCTGGGGTTTGTAGTGCTTTGTGTGCAGTATCAATTCCTTGGCTACCTCTTGGTTGGACTTGCAAGGCACTGAAAGACATTATTTAAAATTCTATATGCTTATTTTTACAAATTATTAGGTTTTAATATTGATACTAATAACTGCTTTACTTTCGGAGTCAATGAGACAAACACAAACAGAAATAGAGAACCAGTTGCAGACTGATTTATTAAGTCTTTGGCTCTGTATAAAGAAATTCACCTCAGCTCATTTTTGTCACAAAAATACATCAGCACCTAGGTGGAAATTTGCATTTAGTCCTTTAGCTATCATTAAAATAATAAAAAATACAATCAGGTGAGGTACTGTGACTGTGGAATTCATCGAAGTAAAGTTGAAAATTTCTAGAAACAGGTGATTTGCATTTATTCGTTTAAAAAGTTAATCAAATATTTGTTCATGAAAATGTCAGTTATGCTCTGGTTCTCTAACCTCAAGTTATTCTGAAAAATAGAATCTAATAGAAAATTAGAAATTAATCAGAATTATAGCCAATAAAAATAAATGTTTCCTTAGAAATATATAAACTATAGACTATATATAAACTATATAGAATAAATATTTAGACTACTGTTCTGGATGTTTTCAAGAGCGAAGTTGGGTCAAGCCCGAAGATGGCAGTAGGCATGACAGCAACGAACAATGCAACCAAAATACTCAAAGCAATGATAAATAAATACCTTGTCATTCATTCTCCCAAACTCCCCTATATACTAATAAAAAGTAAGAGGGCAAGTACTTTGTCGTGGCACTGTAAGCAGAACTGTGTACAGGAAAAACCGTTACTGACAGGCTTTTAAAAAAAGAGAATATTAGGTGAAATATGCTATGTGAAGTGGAAATCTAGGGTCAGTAGTGTGTAAGTGGAAGAAGTATATATAGTATATTCGTGCAGTACACTTCCATAGTAAGTGGATGGGGTATATAGCGTATATTCGTGGTGTATATGCCTGTATTACGGTATATTAAGCATGGATTTTGTGAAGGGGCACCTTACTATATACTGACTGGGGAGACAGTCTGGAGAAATGGGGGAAGGAACAGAGTTAGCAGTCTAATATCATTGGGAACCACTTAGACCTAAGATAGTAGACATTTGTAGGTGTGGTGGTTTTTCATTATCATGTATAATTATATTATTTTACAATGTACTTGTCACAGTGTTGTAACACAGCAGTAATACGTATATATAAGTATTTTTTTGTTAAATGAGTTCCAGTTTTGAATGTTATTTGACACTTGGCAAGCAGTCAGTATTTTGTGCATTCCCTTTAATGAATTTGTGCAACTTTGGATAATCAAGTTGAGCTTACCTTGGCTTCACTTGGCCTGACTCAGTCTACCAAAAAATTTGGGGTTTCCCAAGCCCTGAAAAGGGGGTGTTAACCCCTGAAAATAGGTGGAAATGCAATTTGCCCTGGCATGCACTGGGAAGCCCCGCTTAGGCACAACAGTGGAAATATGGCTAATTAGGCCTGATTTGGGCCAGCCCTGCCCAATATGAATCCGACTAACTGTGGTACTTACCATCCTGGGGGGAATACAAGATACTGTACATTGCTCACCCATCAGCATTAACACTCAGAAGCAAAGTGTTCTGCAGCACCGAATTACACTCGCGTTTGTTCAGGCAAAGCCTCTTTGCTTTATCACTCTGTAATAAGGGTTATGGAGTAAGAGCAAGCAGACATATTCTCATTCTGAACACCGATTTGTACCCAAACCAGTTTTTGATCAGCTGTTAAAAGCAACTGAAAAAGGAGAACAGGTGTAACTTCACCTTGCCCAGGGGTTTGTCAAATTAGATGGCACTGATGAACAGGCACCCGCGTGACTGGCGGCCCCTCCACAGCAGTCACTTCCCCAGCAGATGGAGGCTGACGGTGTTCTCATGCCATTTCTCTTTATCAGTCTGACAGAGGGAAGGCTTGTTTTTGCCGGTTTTGTTTGTTTTTTTATTTTCTGTAACAAAATGTCACCTGCAACTAGTCACCCGTGAAAAGGACCTGGTCTTTCCTGACGTTCTACATTTCTTAGGCGCAAACAATTCAGATTTATTTCAAGCCCACAGCCTTACTTGGCAACAGAGTCACGGGCATTTGTCATACCTGTTAAACAACCCCTCTCATCACTTCAAGACTGATTATAATGACACTGTTCAATTGTGATGTTAATCTATATGAAATAAGAAATATATGCAAGAATTATTTATTTTCTTTCTATAATGTTTAACCAGGGGTGTAACATCACTGGCAACCATCATTGCGCAGTTTCCCCAAGGGAATAAATAAAGTCTCTATCTATCTACCTATCTATCTATCTATCTATCTATCTATCTATTGTGCCTTCATAGCGCTTGAATGCAGGCAACCTAAGACAGACCCCACAGAATTAAAAATAAATGAGACAATAAATATATTGTAGCGTTTTGTCGGAGTGCTACTACTCTGCTGGGTTCAAGCATAGAGTCAGACACCGTTTTAACAAAAAGA
>JAOYSI010056722.1:0-17639 GCA_025775065.1 Hiodon alosoides
CACTAATGCTCTTGTGACTGAATGGAACTCAACATCAGTGCCTGACCTCACTAATGCTCTTGTGACTGAATGGAACTCAACATCAGTGCCTGACCTCACTAATGCTCTTGTGGCTGAATGGAAACAAGTCCCTGCAGCAATGTTCAAAAACATCTAGTGGAAACCCTTCCCTAGAAGAGTGGAGGTTGTCATAGCAGCAAAGGGAGGACCAGGATTGATGGCCAAGATTTTGGAAGGAGATGTGTGACGAGCAGGTGTCCAAATACTTTTGGCCATGTATTGCATCATACGTAATAATTAAATTAATATAAATGTGTGCTATATTTTACTACATTAATCATACATTTAATGCTTATTTCATAGCAGCCCATTAAATTCAATAAAGGAACACTTTCAAAGAGGGTTTTTAAGTGCAAGTGATAGGTTGCTTTTCATTACGGAGATCAAATAAGTTACATGTTAAATGTCCAAAAACACAGGCAGCCGTTTCACGTAAAACTACGATTTTACTCAACGATTACCTTTCACTACTTCCATTACTAGTAGTAAGTAGTACAAGGTCACCTTTGTGCGGATAAACCATGTTATGCGATGCATGTATATACGATTTCCTACAGGATAGATTTATGAACAACGTGCAAAAATACTATTGCTGCTTGCTATTTTTGGCTAACTAGTGGCATCAACTAGTCTGATACAAAAAAAACTGCAAACGTGTCAACATCTTGAATTGATCAAAGACCCCAACGTAAATTACCAATTACTTTTTCTAAAAAAAAAAAAGCCGACTATAACGAGTAAAAGTTTTATTTATTTTTGTTTCTCGTAATAACTTACGACGAATGCAAACCACTGAGAAAGTACGCCTTTTATGATACTAATGCTGTTTATTTTTCATTGATTTCTAAACAAATACAGCAAATAAGACTTATCGGATAAAAACTTTTTTCACTTTTAAAATAAATGCAAAACCTATAAAGATGCAAAAACTTACCCATTTATATTCTCTGTGACAAGCCGACACACTTTTACAGTAATTGCTAAAGCTTTGGCAGGAATCAAAATCCCGTTACTTGTAAAAACCAGAACCGACCCCGGTCCCCACTTCGTCCGTCGATGTCTCGAATCTGTAGCTAGGTCTTGAATATATAGGAAAATGCAGTCACCATACTCCCCGAACTCTTAATCATTTGACGTCGGCTTGTATGTCGAAAGAAACCAATTAACGTTGACAGGTCTGAAAGCTGCACGCCTAGTTATCTGCCCATACAGTGCAGTGCCGCCGTTAAACCAAACCAGAAAAACAAACTCTCGCGAGAACGGAAACATACTTCAGAAAACCAGTTAAGCAAAATAAATTACCCGGTAAAAATCCCAGCCCTCCTCATACTATTACATATATACACTGAACCTTAAGTACTTCGGTACACACCCTGACATATACAATTATTTTCAGAACTCATCAGATAACGAAATAAAATATTAAGTAGCGTATTTATATTTTGTCACACGGCCTTTTGCTTTAAAACGGACAGAAAGAAAATCCATCCAATTAAGGCTGCATATACTCGCCGTGCTCGAGACACGGAGTTAGGATTAACCCAAATATGAAAGAAATAGCTTATTATATATTAATTCAATAGCGTACGAAGTTCCACTAAACCCCGTAGTAGATATTTCGGCTATGTTTTCCCCTAGAAAGGTTATTTTTAACACCCCGATAGTAGGGTTAAAAGGCTGATCCATCTATGCGCAAGTGCCAACTTTCTCATGTTCCTCCCATTTAAATTTAGCCAAAGCAAAGGACAGACACTTTTTGCAGTATTAACACTTTATGGAAATAGTTAACATCTTTCCATGTCAGTTACATCACTGGTTTAAATCAGCAGGCACTTCGCTACTAGGAGTAAAAAGCAAAAAATATTTCCCCCACTTGCATATACATCCGAAAACCAACCACAATTAGGTGACCGTCAGAGGTGCACCCAACCCTCCACACGCACATTAAGGATAATTAGCAGGAGAGGAGAATTTGGGAGTCACAAAACACCCCATTTGCCATAAATCCACACAACTGACACTGTGATCCAGCCGACCTCACATCCGGTTGAAGACGCACGGTTATGACCTCACTTTTGTCCTCCGCATTCCGCGTTGACTCAATTACCCACAACCACGTTTGATTTGAAGGAAAACAAAACGTTAGGCACAAGTTCAACATTTTTTATAGAATATTACTCAAGGAAAAAATATATACTTTCGTAAATTCACAGAACATGCGTAATCTCAAAGCATTTAAACAGGGATCCGGTACATCAGAACAAACACGTCCATCGAAAGAAAGAAAGCGTGTAAACAAAAGCAAAACCACAACCTATTTTACTAACAGTAAAACAAGTAAATCATGAAACCGAGATGGTGGGAGAAGGAAAAGGTATTTTTGAAAGTGGAAACCCCCCCCCCAGCATAACTGAGAGCCGCGTTGTCCTGCCTTTCAGCGGAAGTTCTCTGGGGACGCCAGGCAAGCGATACACAGGACTCAACCCACACACCCATAACCTCTTGAAGTGCAGGTGTATCGAGAGAGAAATCACATTGAAAAGGAAGGGACTTTGACTTTGTCCAAGGCTTTGAGCAGGTCAGGGCCTGCCAGCAGGCCGACTCCCAGGTCGGGTGAAGACGACTCCAACACACTCCTCAGGCCCCCACCATGGCGCCGCCTCCGTCACACATCTACGGACAGCAGATTACACGTAAGCATCTACGGGCAGCAGATTACACGCAAGCATCTACGGGCAGCAGATTACACGCAAGCATCTACGGGCAGCAGATTACACGCAAGCATCCTTACGCAACCTCCTAGATAGGAATTAAACTAAATAATGTCATATTTAAGTTCCCCTGTATTTGCCCTGGATAGGAGTTATAATAATGCAATATTCAAGTTAAAACGTGTTTAACTTCACCACCTAAAAGAATTCGCAACACGTTACCGTTGTGCAAAGTCAACACAACCACGCACTCCGAAGGGTTCAAGAGGGCGGCTTTCTGCAGGCCGAACGAGGGGCGCCACTCACCATCGACGGTGCAGAGGGCCGCGGTTGTAGGTGGAGCCGTGGGCGTGGGCGTGGGCGTAGGCGTAGGCGGAGCTGCGCGTGTAGCGCAGTGCCTGCATGTTCCGGTACTTAGTAGTGATGCTTTGGCTTTTCCTGAACGCAGGATTCTGGTGGAAGGAAGGGCGTGGACCTGTGCTGGCCTGGGGGAGGACAAAGAACGCAAGGTCTGACCACCCTGGTGGTCGTGTCAGGAACCGCAGCCCCAGACTCAGGAGGCCACACAGATACATACCATCAGGGGCCTCCGAACGCTCCTGATGTGCTCTGGAGCGCCCACCAAGGGCCTTTCGTGGAGATGCAGCGGTTTCCCATCTGGACTGGAAGAGTGCAGCTCAGGTCTCTGAAGTCACAACGGAGCGTGTTGGCGAGCCGTCGTCCACAGCTCCATGTGGAACTACATTCACCCACGCTGTGCAGGTCGAACTCAAGCGCAAACTGGGTGCCAAAATGGATGGACCAACAGCCCGCCTGCTTCACCGCACAAGCAGTGCAGCCTCTATAGCTACGCACGTAGCAGGAAATGCTAACACTCACCCCCACCAGCCCAGGGTTCTTCATCGGTTTCAACGCCTTGTGGTTCAGCAATGGCATGTCAACTTGCCTGGGTGAAAAGGAACACCAGTCACGTCAGGGGCGGGGACGCGAGGGGCGGGGACGCGAGGGGCGGTGCCAAGCGCAGTACTACCTTGTCAGGCCGGAATAGCGGCCATTCCGGTCTTGGGGAGAAGAACGAGACTTCTGCAGCTTGGAGAAACGCTCGTTCAGGCTGAGGTAGCTCTCTGGGGGAGATTCAAGCAGTGACCAACTTTACAGTGTCCTACGGGAACATTCCTCACTCTACAACATCACCGCATGGAACTCATATTTATTTACCATCTGAAATGACGGCACATTTTTCACACTAACCCACGCACAATACTTCCTTCACCTGTACACCCGCCTCCAAGCCCTTCAGAAATAAATACACAAGTTCACCTATAGGGGGCTCTTCTGAGTTATCCATCCAGGGGGCCCCAGCGCGCCCTCCCGCCATGGAGCCCGAGTCTCCCCGAGAAGAGGTGACAAGGTCTCTGGAAAGCTGTCTGTCAGAGGAGGAGCTGCAGAACAAAAATGTCAAGGCAGAACATGAAGGACAGATTGGGAAAAAAACTAACAATTTCAATTTGTTTTTCCTCCAAATTGACCTCTCCAGAGCGAATTAAGATCCCACACGATTTCCTCATTAAAATTTTAAAAGGAAAAAAATTATTCTAGTTATGAAGGACAATGAAGTGAAGCAGACATTAAAAATCTTTTTAGAAGATTAAAAAAAAAAAAAAAAAAATCATACTAGGGCATACTTACGACAGGCTTACATTGCCTCCGAGCTTCTGTAAGTAACCTGGGGGATGTTAACGGACAGCTGGAAGATTGAGGGCTTCTGTCCTCTACAGGGACTTTCTCAACAGACGCTTCATCGTTTGAATAAGCAGTCGCCTTGGTTACAGAAGCCAGAGCGGCTTCGTTTTCTCTGCCCCGACAATTTCCCCACAATGCATCACTCCGAGACTCTAGACATCACGCGGTGAAGCAAACTACTTTTTCCCCCTAGCGAATTCCACTCCACCCTTACTGAGATGGTGCAGAGATGGAGCAGTGTCGTACTTCAGAATGCTGCGGTCTGATTAAACGCCTCTTTCCTGGTATCCCAGCTGTACAGACACGGTAAGAACACTGGCGCTCCCATGAGAAATCCTGGGCTCCGTCTGGAGCTTGCATTGAGAATTAGGGCAGATTCAGCTCACTTCTTCCTTCATAAAGCCTCCACCGTAAGCTGCACTTGGGCCAGGATGATCTTTTCAGGGCATGTGACAGTTTCCCTGGGCTACTCTTCGAAACACACGCGAAGACTGTCCAGAAGGTTCCACTCAGACACTGGGAAACCTCCGTCAAAAGCGTCGGTCTGTAACCATCCTTCTAAGCTTGCTTCCGGTTAAAGACTTCCAAATTTCAGTCGAGTCAGTAACAAAGGGGGGGGCCTTTTTTCCTCTTCCGGTTCACACCGTTACGACGGCCCCCCCCCCCGGAGTAGCGTGGTAAGGGAAACTTGCGATCCTGGAGGTCTTCGTTCAGTCCCAGTAGCAAGGAACACGTAGAAACTTTTGGCTGCGCCGAGACCCCTTTGTCCTTAGCTTCCAACTGGTGGGCTTTCTGGTGCTGGTACCGTCGCTCCGAGGGAAAAAAGAACATGAAGCACGAGACCAGAAGAGGGACTTCTGCTGCCGGACATTACGACCTGCAGTAAACGCCACCGAAAAAAAAAGCTCTTCAAGTCGTTTTTACAAGACTTTGATTCATTCTCCTGGGTTTGAACACGGCAACAGCGAAGAGAACCGACAGCCCTCTCACTCACCTCAGCATGAACGTACATCAGTCTCCAGAACCATGAACCGGGGCAAACAGAAGTTAATCCCTTCACTCCAGCGTGTCTTCAGATCCACTAACATCGAGCGTAGCGCCATGGCTACTTCAGTGTACAGGTGTCTACGAGCAGAGCAGTACCCAGGGGCAGAGCAGTCCAACAAGCTGGGGATATTATATATATATCAGTTTCCCTTGAAAACTTCAGCGTGTTCCAGCCTTCCTACACCACCAGGGGGCGTTTTGTACGCATGCTTCAAGCGTCTCGCTTATCCGTTGGGCTGGTTACCACACCGGCCAAGTTCCGCGGTTCTCCTGCAGGAAGCCGTTCTTGGCGACCGTGCCTCCGTTGCTGGGCCGATCCGAGGCTCGGTGGTAGGCACAGATCGAAGAGGTATGGATCACCACAATTCCGTATTTTAGACGTTTGGTCTAGAGGCACGTCTACCGCACAATTAACACTGACAAGCTTGTCATTTCTTCACTATACGTGTATAAGCCTTGAGCCAGTAAAGTAATGCTCCATTAGGTTTTAAGAGGTTTTTTGATGTAAAGATTCTTGACCTTTTTTAGTGAGATCTTAACGATCGCACTGCTAGTGCGATGAAAACCGCCCCATGTTAAAAAGTGAGGAAGTAGACCACTAGGGCCAAAAATCAAACACTCCACTGGAGATATAACAGATCGATTTGCAATTTTCCTCCCCAAACCTCAGGAGAAAGGTTCTCTTCGGTTTAGGATACACAATAGGCTTGTGTTCCCCGCCCCTGGCTCTAAGGGAGATACCGTACCTGTAGGTGCTCGGGATATGTCGGACGTCCACCTTGATAGTGAGCGTCTCCGTGTCCCCCTGAGGGGCGGTCATAGCGTCCCGCGTTGCAGGTAGCTTTCGCGGCGGCGCCCCCCTCGGGTTCCGAGTCTTCAGGGCCGAGGGTTTGGGCCCCTCGGGCTGCTCTCTCCGGACGGTGACCACCAAAGGGGCCGGCCCCATATCCTCCTGGTCCTTCTTGGGGGGAGTCTGGGGGATCTTCTCGGCGTCCCTGGCGAGGGCAGGTGGCGTTTTGAGCACTGCCTTGGAAGCCAGCCTCAGACTCCGAGCTTTGAGGAGAGCACTCTTGTCCTTCAGGGAGAGGATGCGTCCGCCGGCGGGCCGAGGGGGTACGGGGCGCTGCGGCGTCTCCGCCTTGGTGCGCTTGGGGCTGCGCTCACACTCCGAGCCCCCACTCCGGCTCCTCTTCGCCGGGCGCTCCGCGGGCTTCTCTTCCGTGCGGGGGGGGTGGAGGTGGAATCTGGGCGAGGAGGGGGGCGACGGCGGCGGCAGTGGCAAATCGGAGGGAGGGAGCGTTCTCAATTTGGGAGAGCGGTACGGGCGACGGGGGCCGTGTTCACTGCCCCACTCTCCGCTGCGTCTGTTGTTGGCCCTCTCGCCCTGCGTCCTGGCCTCTCGTTGGTGGGAAAACCTGCACATCCATCACAGAGAACAAACAGCTGATTATGGGGCAGCTACAGCAGCCTTCGGGAGGACACCTGAGCTACCCTTGGCCCATTCCGCCACACGTCAGAATGGCAATATCACTACGAAAAACAAACGGCCCATGGTATCAGGCACTGCAGACTTTACATTCTCCTGACGGTACTGTGGGGAGGCAGCGGTTACCCTGCACCCTGTATGTGCGTGAGATATCATTTCCACCCCTTTGCTTTTACCCAGCCAGCGCCATGGCTTGGCTCCTGTACCTCTCTGAATATGGGCTCCTGCTGTGAAACTCCTGGGGCTTCCTCTGGGGGGAGATAGAGAACCGCTGCTCTGCGGAGCGGGGGCGACAAAAAGCCCCCGTCCCATTCCAGGGGTCTTCACGCTCAGGCCTCTCTCTGGGACTATGATCCCACCTGGGCCCAGAAGCCCAGCTCCTCTCCTGATGATCGGCAATGGGACCAGGGTGCCGGTGCGGCCCCCTGTGAGGACTGTGGAGGGCGGCCTTGAGAGATGGCGGCCTCCTGTCGTCAAGCTCGCTGTGGAAGTGGCGGGGTCTGTTGAAAGGTGTGCGGGGGAAGGGCCTTCTGTAAGCTGGAGGAGCCCCTTCCAGGCCCTGGCGGTCGACCTGGTGGCGGTGGCTTGGCCTTAGGGGAGACAGCCTCCTGTGGTCGCGGTGGGGTCCAGCGTTGGGGGAACCGCCATGGAAGGGAACCTGCTGCTGGGGCCGCCTCTGGTCGCTGGCGTGACGGAAGGGCTTGAGTGGTCTCCACCCGTCCATTAGCCGGGGCCTCCTGTTGAAGGGAGGAGCCCGTGCCTCCTCAGGTTCCCTAAAGTGGGGGTCCCTCCCTGGGAATTCTCTCTGATCCCTGGAGCGGGGGCTATAGCGATCACCATACTCTACCCTAGGGTGGGGCTCTCTCGGGCACTGGAAATTGGAGAAAGGCCTGTTCGTAAACAAAACAGACAGCATTCAGAATCTGTCAGTCTACATGTAACCGCATGGATTTTTTTCAATTCAAACATTTTAATAACAGATGGTTTCTATTCTCTCATACCATCTCTTCCTAACCTCCTGTTAAATATAGGGCGAAAAGCTGACCACCAAACGTGGAAGACACCTCATCTCCTACCCTTTAACACACTTACCGGTTTCTGCTGCTATCGGCATCCAGGAGAGAGAGATTGTGAAACAAAAACATCAATAGTGTATGCTACTTAAGGAACACGCAGAAATGTAGAAATATTATGCTAAAAGATAGACTGAAGTAGGAATTCTGAAATCTAGAGCCGATTAGCAAAGGTTAATGTGTAAGGGTAATTTGCACGATTAAGAAAACTTTAATAAAGCATTAATAAATAAAGGTGGTAGTTTTAGGATTATGAAATATGTTCGTAAGAAAGCCGCAGACAAATATGCAAGGGTTGCAGGAAAACAGGATGGTCTGGATTAGTGGAAACATGAGAAATAAAAAATGTTGTGCGAAGAAGTCTTTGGGGAAGGTCACCTTGACCACAAATGTCTCCCCGAAAGTCACCTTGACCACAAATGTCTCCCCGAGGAGAAAACAGGAATACAAAAGAACAAGAATGTTGCTAAGGCAGGAAAACAACGCTGTATAAGGCTTAAATATATTCAACAGATGTCAAAAAGAGAGGCAGCTGTTGTCAATCAGTGCTATGGGGGATTGGATGTGTGTGTGTGTGTGTGTGTGTGTGTGTGTGTCTCTGTGCGCGTGTGTGCGTGTGTCTCTGTCTGTGTGTGTGTCTGTGTGTGTGCGCGCACTTCTTGGTGCCGAGTTTCAGGACACACCCAGGAGTTTAGGCAACGGGGACAGAGTCAGAACGGGGACGGAGTCAGAACGGGGACGGAGCTCTGTAATGATCGTTGTATACTCTACTGAAATAAAGCCGATTCAGAGAAACTTCAAAATCTTCTCCTATTGCTTCATTAAAGAGCATACGAGGACCAGAGCAGACACAATTCTGTCCTCAACACAAAGTAGTTTAAAAACGAAAACTATGTTTAATCAAAACAAACATTCCATTTTTAGACATATGCATTTATTCTTAACTGCGCTGAGTTAAAGATTTGAATAAACATAAGACACCATAATAGTCCACTGATATCCTTATTCCAGTGATTGAAATTTAAGTAAACGGTTTCATTATCATTAAATGAGAAAATGACAGCGCGCTAGGACGCATTTGAAGAGTAAAAACCCGCTAATGATAAGCGATTGGTTCCGAGCAGACCGCCACTAATAACTCTACAGACCCAGGCACACTCATGAACACAACGAATGAAATGTTGATTAAACTTTACTTTCAGATTGAGCAACTGAACCGAATTAAATCGCGGCAATGGTGTATATACGACCAGGGTTCTGTAAAGCCTGCAGCAGTCTTACACCGCCTACCTGGGCTTCTGTCGAGGCGGGCCGGACGGAGGCCTAACCATCCTAACAGCGCTGATGTCCCGGGCCGGAGCAGGGATATCTGCGTTTTGAGATAGCATATTTTAACCATTCTCTGAATTAGCTTAAAATTACATTCATTCACTTCAACTGAAACAATACTAAGACATGGGCGTTTTGATCTTTACGAAAAGAAAACGCAATGTGGATTCACACACATCGCGTTTAATATCGGTGGCATGTTTCAGTCAAAGGCAATTATGTGGGTGGGAAAACACGACGCATTTATTACTCAGCTGGCTATCTGGGAAACACTTCGGCAGGTTATATATCGATAACAACAAAACCGTACCAACTTCTTGGTTCGTAATTCGATAACAGGCCCAACGTCCCCGGTTACACCACATACGACAACACGTCTTCATTGTTGGCTTACTAGCTAGCAGTTACGGTGTTTCACGTGCGCAATTAACTAGTTTGGGAGAGACAATATATCATAACAAAGACTTACCAAAAACCAAAGCTTTGGGGGGAAAAAAAGCACAAAATGAAGTCGACCGCACTGTAGCAACAGCTCACCGCCCCTGTGCCCTCCAAATTAAGCGTCGCTAAGCAGTTGGCAATCTTATGTCCACAAGGGTCGTAATCATAATTAGAGTTAACTAAATACACTTCTACTTATTCAGCCACAACGTGAGAAATAATACGTAATTATTTACAGAAAGGTTACATTTGAAAGAACTCGGTTCCCTCGCACGCAAGCGCGATCCACTTCAAGACCGGAAATCACGTAACGATTTCGGGATTTACGTATCCAGCGTTGCAGCTTTCTATAACTCCTTTTTAACGTAACTTGGAAAGGGGTGAAAATAAATTTTGGCAGGTCAAAAAAATAGAATTCAAGATCTAATGTGCTTCATCGCCTTACAACCGCGCTGTTTTCTTTATTTACTACCACGTTAAAATATATAAACATTGCAAATAAATAAGTCAAACACTGTAAAATGAATGTATGCATAATGACAGTCACGAAACTGAAAGAAATGTACTACGATGAACTATGACATATTCTACTATATAGAACTACAATTAAAATGTATGTAAATAGATTTTTTTTTTGTAAATAAAAGTAGACCCGAAGTTGTGTTAGCTACATAAAATGGCGTTGTGGAACACGGAGCAAGTAATAATTGCGCAGTAACAAACTTCTAAAATTTCGGTACTGCTGAGCACCTGTAGGTGTCACTCAGGAAAGGCTTTTATTTAAGCCCCTTATATGGAACATACCAGAAAACCGGTAGTTGTCGTTGACATAAAACCATGATATCATTTTGTTAATTATTTCCATAGTATTCTAAATTGATCAATTTCAATAACATATCTACAATCGTGTTTTTATAAAACAGTACAATTGTGTCTTTTCCTAAAACAAACTACTGGGCTCATCACGGCTATATTTAGTGCCTTAGCTAAAGCAAGGCTGGGGTTTATAAAATACAATTCCCAAAGGCGATTGGAGGGCTGTCAAAGTTTTGATTAGATTTTTTGCTTCATATTTTCGTTATGTTTGACAACTTCAACATTTTAAATGTATTTCAACTAAATGATTCTATTCCATAACCAAAGTCCCCTATCGACTCTTTTTCAACGTCATTCAGTAATTAAATGTTCCGAGGATCGTCGAGTGCCCAGTTTGAGCCTTGCGTTAGGAATCTTCCTGTTTCAAAAATCTTAAATGAACACTGCCCAGTTATAAATATATTTTGTTTCATCATTGAGAAATCACTGATGAACGAAAATGAGTCTAAAGCAATGTTTGGCAGAGGGTTGTGTGAAAAATTAGATTTCCAAATTCTTTAATAACAGATATTACCGAGGTCGAGCGAATCGGAAGAAGAATCGGACCTTGGATGGTTTGTTGATACATTGACGGTCGTTTGTTTAAATCCACCACAATGTTGTGTATTTGTTTCTAGGATTCCAGTAAGAGCAAATCATTAGCGAAAAAGTCAAGCAGAATAATTTATGGTGCTGAATCTTTTTTGCAATAGTATAAAGATAAAAATAATTTACAAGATAGATAGATAGGTACTTTATTTATCCCCATGGGGAAATCGCGACGCTGCTGCATGAAAATGACAAAATTACACAAAAACATGTAAATAAATCAGTAGTTAATATATATGGTAGGGTTAAAGACAGGACAATGGTTATGTAGAAGTGCGAAGGTTATGTGTAAAAAAACAGAGATGTAGAGCGGGTAGAAGAGTTCACATGTTATTAAACCGGTGGTGCCAGTTTTCTGGCTCACAGTGCAGCATTGTGAAGTCTGACGGCTGACGGCAGGAAGGACTTCCCATAGCGCTCCTTCTGACACCGTGGGGTGATCAGTCTAGCACTAAAGGAGCTCTGCGTTTCCTCCACCATGTCACGGAGAGGGTGGGAGGCATTGTACATAATGGCCCGCAGGTTGGACAGTGCCCTTGGCCCTTGCCTCTGCCACCTCCTCCAGGGTGCCGAGGTTATACCCCAGCACAGAGCCGGCCTTCCTGATCAGTTTGTTGATCCTGTTAGAGTCACCCTCCTTGATGCTGAGCAAGAATTTAGGCTGATTAGATTAAGACGGGCGTTAGTCGCAGAGAGCAGAAACAAAGAGAAAAAAGTACACACCTAATCAGTCCCCCTTTGCAATAATAACAGTGTGTGGTGTTAGTTTCTAGATCAGATCTAGATTACGTACTTCCAGCTTTTGAATTCTTTCTATTCGGATCAGGGAGAGTTGAGACATAGCATAAGCCAATGCAATGCATTACCGAAAAAGTTTAAACACTGTAATTAAACCTTATAAGAGACCTAGCACCCTATTGCTGAAAGAATGAGAATTAATTTGGGTGAAACGGAATCCAAGACGTTTTTTCCAGGTTTTTAGCTTCCTTACGAATCTGCGCAGTCAGG
The DNA here is from genome assembly GCA_025775065.1 of Hiodon alosoides. Taxonomy (NCBI): domain Eukaryota; kingdom Metazoa; phylum Chordata; class Actinopteri; order Hiodontiformes; family Hiodontidae; genus Hiodon; species Hiodon alosoides. The sequence continues at coordinate 12,363 of JAOYSI010056722.1, forward strand.
TCAGTTTAGTCTTGCCATGCGTCAGGGTTGTCAGTATGATGAGATTTACGTGTTTTCCTCTCTGCTTCAGCTCAGGTCAAGTGTGTTGCTATGTGTGACGAACCTGTGTGTACGTCTAAACCTAATGAACCTCGCAACTTCCTGTTCCTAAATTCTTGTTCACCCACTTAGAATTTCTGTAGCTTCAAAGGCATAGGTCTGCAGTAAATTCACAAAGAGAATGTTTGGGAGATACGTCCACCTCCAGTGGTCAGGCAGGAGACTGGAAGGAGCCAGATGTCAACAGGACACGAGATGCCGTTATAGAATTCACAGGATCTGGTTTTCCTCACCCTGATAAAACTATAAAGTCTCTTCTTGACTCTTTAGACCATTGTTTATATCATGCTGATAAGTGATGTTCGAGGGGTTTATGAATCACTCATCGGGGATGTTCGGTTCTTTATGGTTTTACATATCACAGGTCAGAAAGTCAGAATACACTATATAATGTTGAAGGTGACTATGTATAGCTGAGAACAGGGCGCGTCTTAGGACCGATCTCGATTTGTGAATGACTGCTCTCCTCTTCTATCAGAAGTGTTAAAAGTTTTTTTTATTTTTTTATCATCCACAAAGGTTAAATGTCTTATAATTAAGTAAAATAATTTTATACACACTCAGACATATTCACTTCTTTACATTGGAGTTCGACCATATTGTCTACTTATTATTAATGATAAACCATCTTTATCCAGCTCAATACAAACTTATGTTTTAGAAAATGGATAGAATACATTTTTGTCCATGGACAAGATGCACCTGATTGGTCAGACTGGCATCATATTGTGCATCCCAGCCAATTAAATCCTGGAGTCCTGTCTATTGCAAGCAGCATACTCAAAGAGTAATGAGCATTTTAAGGGGTTCATGTTGAACAATGAATATTAGCCTTAACATTGCTCAAAATAATTTGCTGGCGAGAACCTTCAACATCATCATTGACATCTCCTGAATGCAAGAAATGTACAGTGTCATGTGCAAGAGAACGCTCTTCACGGGCTCCTCTGTCCACACCCCAGCCTCTTCCTGACACGGTCCAGGACACCAAGGTTTGGTGTCCAACTCTCAAAGCATACTGGGTATCCTTCACTTAACTGCCTCTTAGCGACCTTCTCACGCCCCCCCCCCCCCGACTAACCCCCCTGAGCTAACGGAAGATAAAAAGACGCATTTAAAACCTGAAGGTCTGGTAGCCCAGGGAACTGGTAGCCCAGGGAACGGAACAGAAAAGTGCAGGGAGAGCTGACTAAGGAGACCGACCCAACTCAAGGATTGGTTCCAGACGACTACACACGACAACATTTACATCAGTGATACATACCACTGGTTTGTTTTTTGTTTTTTTAACGTAATGAAAAAAAAAAGAAATATTCATATTAACTAATATATTTGATATATCTAAAATAGGGTGAGAATACAGAGATTTCCAAGCACCGGAAGATTATGGTCTTATTCCCCATTAAACACTCAATACTCCTACTCAACATTAACCTTAGAAGAGTACACACTAGTGGCCAGGGGGGTCGAGGAACTTGCGGGTTTGACTGACCGGAGACCCGAGCGTCCGCCAGTTAGTTCAGCAGGGGTTCACCTGAGAGTGATAACCACAACTGTGAGTCTCTTGTGCACCTGCAGGCTGGCAGTGGCGTTTTAGTGTGTGTTTAGTGAGAACAAATTCTGTTTGATATTACAAACAAATCAAAAATTCAATCAATCCAATTCATTGGAAATGAAGTGACACCATCTCATTTGAATGTCTTACAATTTAACAGACCACACCCATCACATCGAAGTCCCAGGAACAATCAAATAACGCATGTTCCTTTATTACAAGTAATACACAACAGAGTGTTCCCCGCTCGAGTCAATTCATGAACAGAGAAAGATGAGTTAATTCACATAGCATTCACTTATTCTGGTTTCACAGATGGATGTCTAAACTATATTCAATTCACAAAGTCACTTAATATGGTCTCACAGACCGGATTTGTAAATTATATTTGTTTGAGTCAGTTGAGAATTAGGTCTTAGAGCCATTCAGTTTTATCACACCAAAACAGGAGCCAAAAACAGCTGCTTGCCCTTCCAATGAACAAAACAAATAAAATAAGAACAAAAGAACCCAATAAAGCATGTAGAAGATCAAACATCAGACCAAACACCTGACAGTCAACAAAACCCAAACAACAATGACACTCAATTTCTATTTTAATATTATAACTAATATCGTTACTATTATTTATAACGTGGAATTGTCCCAAGATGCAACAAAAAGGCTTTCTTAATTAAAATCATTGTCAAGCACTAACTGCTATCCCCAATTCTCGATTGCCGTGCGGGTCAGGATACACCTGCAGAGAACATGCCTAACGCTAGGCAAACGCTAGGCTAACGCTAGGCTCACAAGGTCAGTTCATCTAGACACAGGGACAGTTTTGTAGACCACTCTCTGTGCTTCTTCATCTTCTCCTTGATGTACTTAACCGTTTCCTCTGTGCTCTGTGGGCCGCTGTCTGACTGTATTAGCTGGCCTCGAAGCTGGTTCTGGACGGACTCCCCCGAGAGACCCAGGAGAAAACGGAGAAAAAGCTCAAAGTGTCCATCATCACTCTGCATAGCCTTGTCAATTGCACTCTTGTGCAACTCAAACAAGCTGACCCTCTTCACCAGCCTGGAAAGTTTTTGGTGCGGTTGATCGAACACATTCTTCTGGCCGTTTTTGAAAGAGAGGAACACATACAGAGCAGCCAGATACTCCTGGATTGTCAGATGCACAAAGCAGAACAGCTTCTCGTGATACATCACAAACTCCTCCTTGTAAACTTCCGTGCACAGCCCGGATTGGCCAATGGCCTCTGTGAGGTCGATTCCGGACTCCGCCCACTCGGCCTTAGTCAGCGTCACCTTGCCCTTCTCCAGCATTTGAAAGGCCAGCTTTCCCAGCTTCATCAGGAACTCCTTAGCCGACTCGTTGCCGTTTCCCTTAGTCCCGTACCTCTGCTTCTTGGCGTTTAACTGGATGAGCAGGAAGTGTGTGAAAATGGGGGTGATAGTGCTCGGGGGTTCGGCACCGCCATCCCGGCGAAACGCGGCCCCGCAAACGCTGGCCGTGATCCAGCAGAACAACGGTATGTGACACATGATGTACAGACTCCTCGACGACTTCACGTGAGCCAGAATCCTGTCGGCCACGTTGGTATCTGCAAACTTCTTCTGGAAGTACTGGTCTTTCTGAGGATCGGTGAAGCCCCGTATCTCCACCAGCTGGTGGATGGACTCGGGAGGGATCCGACTGGTCCTGCACGGACGGGAGGTTATCCAGATGTGCGCGGCGGGAAGCAGGTTCCCCTTGATGAGGTTGGTCACCAACATGTCCACCGACGTGGGCAGGGTCATGTCGCACCAGCACTCGTTGCAGCGGAAGTCGAGTGGGAGTTGATACTCATCCAGACCGTCGCAGATGAACAGGACTCGACACTCGTCACAGTCCAGGCTGTTCAGCGCCTTCATCTCCGGGAAGAAGCTGTGGATGATCTGCATCAGACTGTACGGTCCCGCTTGCATCAAATTCAACTCCCGAAACGGAATGGGGAAGAGAAAGTAGACATCCTGGTGATCTTTCCCGTTGGCCCAGTCAACGATGAACTTCTGCACCGCCACCGACTTCCCGATGCCGGCGACTCCCTTCGAAAGCACGGACCGCGTGTGTCTCGTGGCGACAGACGCGGCGCTAAAAATATCGCTGCATGTCATGACGGTGACCTGCTTTCTCGCTTTCTTTCTGAGCGGTTCAATCACCCTCAACTCGTGCTCCTGGTTGACCCCTGCATGGCCACCCTCCGTTATGTGGAGCTCTGAAAACACGCTGCTGAAGTTGGTTTGATTTCCTTGCTTTGCTACTCCTTCGAATATGCATTCATACTTCCTCTTCAGGCTCAACTTTAGTTCGTATTGGGCCTCATCTGCAGAAGAAAAGCACCAATAAGAAATCATAGAGAAAACACAAAGCAAAGCAAATTCCACCCTTTCTTCCTCCCTCCAATAACCCAGCCATCATAAACCTGTTGCTGGACAGTTCTCACAATGAGCACTTATTCTGGGGAACGATGAAGAAGAAAAAGTAGATTTTTTTAATGAAAGGGTTAGGGTGAAGGTGAGGGGGTGGGGATCCCACCGTATAGTGCAGAAAAGGTGATATAAATCTGCCAGGTGCTACTAAACTCCCAGAACAACAGCGTTAAATAAAACACACCAGCTAATAGCCCACGGCATCAAGTCATCACCAGAAACACTAGGCCCCTCTCCTGAAAATACACATCAAGGCTTCCCTTCACGTTCCTCCTAAACACAAGAAAAAGCTTGTAGTTTTTCATATTTAAAGGCCCCTGTTCTGGAGTCAATATCCGAATTTAAATAAACTAGTCACTGAACTTTCAGAACAGCTGAAAAGTTGAACATTTTTGTCAAAATTGGCATCTCTGGTGCTTTTCCCTTTGACCAGCTCTGATCTTAGGTTTAAAAACTGGAGCCCTTACTTCTGTTGCACAGCTCCTGCAGGTAGTCGGCAATGTTGGTCAGCTTTATATCCTTCAGGGTCTGCAGGGTGATCCTCAGCGCTCCCTGCAGGCCACAGCGCTCCAGAATCTTGTCTACTAGATCTATGACATCGTACTCCTTCATCGGGTTCTCAAAACAGTCTGGATAACGGTCCCTCAGAAGGCTTTTGAACAGGGCAAGATCCTCAGCCACCAACCTCCTCAGACAGGCCTGAAGTGACTGAGAAACAGAAATGAGTTTGGGTTTCTTTGTTAACAAACAGGGCATGGCATGACTGCATGCAGAACATTCTGCTTTGCGAAAACCAATTCCTGCTGCAATGCGGTAGGGACAAGTCACTTTAGCCTTCAGGTGCAGAGCCACAGAATTAACCTGTTAAGCAATAAGCTGGGCTTTACTCTGAGCAGGTATGCGAAACAGTGGCCCTGAAACAGCAGCATTTACAGAAATCCACGTACGAAACAGGGCACAGGTTAATCCAACTTCCTTATCATCAGACACGTACACAGGGCTTTCCCTGCTCGTTGGAGTGTTGTCCTGAGCGAGGAACTAGCCTTTAGCCAACCAGTGCTGGATGGGGTGTTCTCCTGACCATGAAACCAGCCTTTAGCCAACCAGTGCTGGATGGGGTGTTCTCCTGACCATGAAACCAGCCTTTAGCCAACCAGTGCTGGATGG